>JBAMJV010009302.1:0-53184 GCA_037951105.1 Echinarachnius parma
CCCCCCTCCCCCCCCCCCCCCGTCCGCTTGAAAAATATGGGTACGCCACTGTTATTCTGATGAAGACGATGACGACGACGACGACGACGATGATGTTAATCGTTGGGGCGGGGGGGGGGGGGGGGTGTCGGTGAAGGGGGAGTGTCAGTGAGGATTTTTTTAAGGGGGGTGTCGGTATAGGGGTGTGGTCCGTGAAGATTTTTTTGAGGACACGGAGGGGGGGGGGGGGGGGTATCAGTGAGGATTTTTTGTAGGGGGGTGTCGGTGAAGGGGGAGGTCGGTGAAGAATTTCCGAGGGAGGGGTGACATTGAAGTTTTTTCGAGGGGGTGAGTGTCGGTAAGAATTTTTCGATGCTGATGATGGACGATGACCACGACGAGGACGACGATAATGTTAATTCCCCCTGAAGGGGGGGGGGGGGGGGGGGGGTGAAGATTTTTCAAAGCAGAGTTCGAGGTACTTCTGGACGACAAATCCCCCCCCCCCCCCCGTCCGCATGAAAAATCATGGGTACGCCACTGGTATGCTGATGAAGACGATGATGACGATGACCACGACGAAGACGACGATAATGTTAATCCCCCCTGAAGGTTTTTTTTCGAGGGGGGGTATCCGACCTTTTTTTTTTTTTGAAAGGGGGGGGGGGGTGAAGAGGTACTTCTGGACGACAAACTTCCCCTCCCTCCCCCCCCCCCCCCCCGTCCGCTTGAAAAATCCGGGGTATGCCACTGATATGCTGATGACGACGATGATGACGATGACCACGACGGACGACGACGACGATGTTAATCGTGTTAAGGGGGTGTCGGTGTAGAGGGGTGTCAATGAAGATTTGTTTTAGTGGGGTGTCGGTGAAGGGGGGAGGTCGGTGAAGAATTTTGGAGGGAGGGGTGACAGTGAAGATATTTAGAGGGGGAGGGTGTCGGTAAGAATTTTTCCAGGGGGTATCTGCCAATTTTTGTTTTGAAGGGGGGGGGGGAATTTTTCAAAGCAGAGTCTGAGGTACTTCTGAACGACGAAATACCCCCCCCCCCCCCCCGTCCGCTTGAAAAATCCTGGGTATGCCACTGGTCCGGGGGGGGGGGTCTGTCCTCATCCAAGAAAACGAGTAATTAGGGTTTTTTTTTTACGATCAGGCGAGATACTCGAGTATCTCGTTTAGGGTCTCAAACTCACCCAAAATCAGGAAAAAGGGTATCTTTTTTAGGCTGATGAATTACTCGTTTATGGTCTCAAAAAGATGAATTACTCGTTTAGGGTCTCAAAAACTCAGCTTACTTGCTTAGGGTATCAACAATAGTTATAACTTGCTTTTAATAGGGGTTTACAAAAAAAAGATTACTTGCTTAGGGTATCAAATATAGTTATAACCTGCTTAGAGGTTTACAAAAAATTGATTACTTGCTTAGGGTATCAAAAATACTTGCTTAGGGGTTTACAAAAAAATTGATTACTTGTTTAGGGTATCAAATTACCGATAATCATACTTACTTAGGGTGTATTTTTTGCACCACCCAAATACTCGTTTAGGGTGCTTTTGGCAAGTCCTTGGTCACGCATGATACCCCCCTTTCTATGAGGACAGACCCCCCCCCCCCCCCCGGGCCACTGTTATGCTGATGATGACGACGAGGACGACGACGACGACGACGACGATGAAAATCGTCATCATCATCATCATCATATGGCGGTGAGATGATGATAAAGACAACAGCTGGGTTGCGCAGCAACAGGGTTTCGCAAATTTGCGTTTATAAGCATAGAATTATGAATAAGAGTTAGTAACCTTCACTTGTAAACTAAGTAATAAAATATTATAATTCAAAGCCACTAAAACATCCAGCAACGAACACAAACAAATGTTGAGAAAGGATGCAAGAGAAGCTAGAACGAACTAAGTGGGTAAAACTAAACATTTGAAATGTGGCGCAGATCGGAATTTTATTTTCCCTTCGTTAGTTTGATTTATTTATTCATCTCGATATTGCATGCAACAGATTGAAAGTAGAAATCCGTTTAAAAGAGTTGTGACTACGAAGTCACGCAGATCTTTGTGTGCTTCACCCATAGAGCTGTATACAGCTATGTGGCTTCACCGCACCGGCACCAGACACAATTGTGAGTACGTGGGACAGTGTAACTCTTTCTGCGACCGCGGGCAACGGGCGCTAGATTTGTTTGCTTCAATTCATGAAAACACGCTTCAAAAGATCAATTTAGAGGTATCTATAATGCTCATTAAACTCCCATGGTGGTACTGAGAATGTTAAGTTCATAAGTCTCTCAATTATTAACATTTAAACCGGAACAAAAGCTGAAATGTGCCTAAATGAACACGCGTCACCAGATTGTGTATATAAAAAAAACTCGAGAACACGCATTTCAATTATTTATAAATAAGGGAATTGGGTCTTAACGCGTTTTCTTTATATACATATAATTGTGACGTGTGTTCATTATATAATATATAATGGGTTCGTACTAAACCAGAGTCATTATTTATAAATAATGAAAACGAGAATTGGAATTATTTATAAATAATGAAGTTTCGAATTGTAATTATTTATAAATAATAGCTATGTGACTTGGAATTATTTATAAATAATGAAGTTTCGAATTGCAATTATTTATAAATAATGATATATGAAATATAATTATTTATAAATAATAACATTTATATATAAATAATATTAATGTATTTTGTCATTATATGTAAATAATAAAGATGAGTTTTATAATTATTTATAAATAATGTAAATTATATATAAATAATGCAATTGCAGATTGCAATTATTCATAAATAATTAAGTATGACATGTAATTATTTATAAATAATGGAGTATGAATTATAATTATATATAAACAATTATTTACAAATAAATTGATACATTTACTTACATTATATGTAAATAATAGTTATTATATGTTAAATAATGATTATATAACATATAATATGTGTAAATAATAAATTGATAAAGGGCGCCTCATACAAACCAGGCCCAAATTCACCCCGATCTCGACGCTTAGATCGATGACGTATACCAAGGGGATATAATATCTGCTATATCGATTGCGCATGCGCGATCGCCGCGGTATACATCAGTTTGCGTGCAGTATTTGTTTACAACAACCATCGCTCGCGTTTTATTCGAGCACGGGAAGCGTCCGCAGGGCTAGGGGTAGGGCCGGGAGTCATCAGATATCGCCAATGTTCCCGTTGCCCGACTTTTCAATGTGAAATTTGCAACATCGGAAATGAAAGAAAAACAAATCTAGAAAATTGCCCAATGTTAGTGTAAAAGTACATATTTTACCGTATGAGTGGTTATTTTCGCAAAATTATCGATTTGTTTGACAAATTGAGAGACGCAAATTGAACGTGCCTCGAAAAACAAAATGCCCGTCAATTAAATGATACGGAACACGCACTAGAGTTTCAGCGCGGCCCGCCCCGCGAGACAGGTTGTGCTCTAGCTACCTAGCTAGCTGCCGAGCCAACTGCCTTGTAAGTTGCACTATTAAAAAGTTCCGAAAAGGAACGAAAATGCCAGATTATTACGATCGCACCTATTCTATTCTTAACTTAGCCTAATGCCCACTAGGCGATCTGCGCTTGTGATCTAGCCCGAGTTACTAGCGATCCCGGTTCGGTGTAAATCGCACCAGTTCGCCGCGAGTCAGCCCGATCTCATTGCGTACGCGATCTTTTCGGTGCCCACTATGCGATCTCACGGCGACTTCCTATTGTCCCTATTTCCACGCATGCGTGCATGGTTGAGGATTACAGCCAGGCATTGTTCGCCCTTGCTTGGTCGACATCATAATGCGCTTTGCGAGTTTTTTTAATAAACCCAGTGCCCACTTTGCGATCTGCGCCTAGCGATCTTGTCCGAATAGGAGCGATCCCCTGAGATCTGTGGTTAAGTCGCAAAGTGGGCACCAATGTCCGCACCAGATTGCTGTAACTCGCGTCCGCAAGGGTGGTGTTGGTTGCGGACACCAGGTGAGCACCGCCCTGATCGGTCTCGATCGCATGTCGGGCGGGATCGCACAAATGGCAAGCCGTTTGAATAATTATTCATATTTCCTGATAACAAGAATCCAATCCTTGATATCAAGAATTCTGTTTTTATATATCAATAATTAAATTCTTGATATCAAGAAATAAATTCATGATATCCAGAATTCGATTTCTTGATATCAAGAATTGAATTCTTGAAATAATAATAATACTAATATATAGCATTTATAGAGCGCCATGTATCTAGGTGCCCTATTCAGAGGCGCATTATTACCCTGGGTCATCAGGTACAGTTTAAACCCGCACAACTATCTTGTGCACCATCAAGAATTCGATGTTCAGTTATGCGAAACTGCTTTTCAAAGTCGCCCTGCGAGAACCAAGAATTCTTTTCTTGATATCAAGAAAAGGAAATAAATGTTAAAACGGCTAGCCATGACTGGTCATGCTCGCACATTCAACAAATTCCAAATCAAACAAGCGTGAATCCATGGCTATTGTATTCCTCGACAATGCGTCAAAATGGGGCCAAGGCATGACCCCGAAGAAGTCACACTAAAAAGATCGCGTGCACAATGGAATCGGGCTGACTCACTGCGAACTGTTGTGATTCCAAGGTCGCTAGCCCAATGCCCACTACGCGATCTTGCCCAAAATAGGAGCGATCCCCTGAGATCTGTGTTAAGTCGCAAAGTGGGCACCAATGGCCGCACCAGATCGCAGCGAATGCGATCGAGACCGATCTGGTCGCCATATTTTTGAACATGTCAAAACAGCGGCGACCGCAACCGACACCACCCTTGCGGACGCGAGTTACAGCGATCTGGTGCGTCCATTGGTGCCCACTTGGCGATTTAACCACATATCTCAGGGGATCGCTCCTATTCGGGCAAGATCGCTCTAGATCGCTTGGCCCAGATCGCAAAGTGGGCACTAGGCTTTATTTTACTAACATGTTTGTGAGGCTTTTGAAACAAATACGAGAACAATTACCTGCAAAAACGGCAAAAAACGGTATCGAGAAGGATCGAGAGCTAGCGCGAGCTGAATTGAAGCGAGCTACACTAACCGCTATTGCATGCATTGTCCACCGTACGCGCACGGTCGCTCTGCACGTATCATGCATGCCGCCAGCATATGGCATTGCGTGCACGTCGCACCGCACGCGGAGTATATCATAATTTCACTCGCAGACTATAGGTGATTCATTTACCTATTTTCACTTTATAATACACATTAATTAATAAAAGAATAACTTTACAACGAATATAAGTTGTTGTTTCATTGGTTCAAAAAGTTTAAACCACCATAATTGTACAGAAAATAGTTTAAACAACCACGGAATCCTCGGAATAAAGGGGTATAATTCCGGTATATTATGTGGTAGATACCGAAGCTTCCTATTGGATAACCCCTTTGATGATGTCAGTACAACAAAACACATATGCCAATGTATGTGACTGTATTTGATATGGGGAGTGTACAGGGGATCCTACCCCCACGAAGCTCCTGTCCCCATTGTTAGTGAAAATTCAAACAGATGAATCAACTCACAGGAACGAACATGAGAGGACAATTTGTAATGATATAAGGATATCTTAAATGCAGATAATCACAGTATAGCGTTCAATGTACGCCTACATGTGTGTGGTACTATCCACGTTCTTGCCCCCGCCCCCCCCCCCCCCCCCCTTCCCCGTTTGTCAGGTAAACGTTTACAACCGTACACCTCTCTGGGTTACATTAAAGGGATCGCTCACTCGCAAATCATGGGGGATTGAAGCGTGGCTCGACTCGGATATTCGGATAATATTCGGAATTCTCCGTACATTTTCGGTAAACGACAGCGCAAATGCGGCGATGCAGGGAACCCGTACGCATGAATAGACCGCTTCTGTAATGTATGCAAATAATATGCGTATGACGTAAGACTCTCCGTTGGCAAGCTTAACAATAGTAACTAGGTCCAGCAAGATAAGTTTGCCGGAGCTTGCCGGACCTAGTTACTATTGTTAAGCTTGCCAACGGGGAGTCTGACGTCCTACGCATTATATTTGCATACATTACAGAAGCGGTCTATTGTGTGTCACTATATCCCTATGCAGCACGCATTCAACCGAACCAAAACGAACTCAACAACCCCACTAGCAAACCACCCCACCCTCGACTGCATTTTTGTTAGCAGATCCAAGATTGCCGTTATGTGTACGGCTACAATAGGGGCAAGCGAATGGCATTGAGCGTACACGGATTGTGAGCGGACGCTCCCTTTAATTCAGCCACTGATGTGCCTATTTGTCTGTGTGTTTACTGTTTTAATACAATGGTTCCCTGTTGTTTGGTTTAAAAACGATGAGGTAAATGTGTTTGTATCAGTCATTTTAACTTTTGTGTGTTCGACACAAATTCATATTGTTCCATGCAGACCTTACAACAAAAAAAAACGTTGTCACTGACAACCTACCCCTTCGGTAACAATATCTGCCATGCACATTGTAAGATCATTCACCTTCCGAAAAAAAGCTATGTCTGCATACATCAGAGCGTTTGGCAACAGGTAATGCTTGTCTGACCTTTCATAATAAAAACATGTTTGATGAAGCAAAACACGATAGCAGGTGTTCTTTCAAACTTAACAAATACATTTATCACCTTATTGTTTGCTACGTGTCGTGTCGGTAGAATGCCAGGTTTTTAGTATGGTTTGTATTACCAGGGTCAGATCCAGGAACGTTCTGGTCGAATGCCTCCTATTTTTTGTTGTCATAATATAAATAATCTTTTACCCTTAACAAAATATCACTTTTTAATCCAGTCAAACAAGAAAAGGCTATTCGAAATCCTTAATTTCTTCCGATTCATGGTACATAATTATGATGCAAAAAAAAAATTATTATGACAAACTAGATTAATGAAAAAAAAAGACACAAACAAAATCACAGACAAATAGAAGAAAGAGAAAAGAAGACAAATCTAAGTAAAAAAAATAAAAAGTAAAAAAGCAGAAATATAAACATATAAATATTACCATTGATATTAATTCGCAAAATAACTTACACAAATATGACAACCCTAGGAAGATTCGAACCAGTTCCACAGGGTTCATGGGTTTTGGACACAAGTTTTTTTCCCCGATGACCTACCTAACAAACTTCATAATTGTGAGGTTTTTATCGTTCTGTATCTGCTCTTAACCTACAATTTTTCAGCGTTTTCTTTAGACCATGATTCATCAACATTATTTGCATTCTTGATTAATGATTCCCTTTCAGACTCGGAGGTATACAGATTATAAAGAACGATAAATACCACGTAACATATGAAGTTTGTTAGTTAGGTCATCGGAAATAACACTTGCGTCCGAATCCTATGAACCTGGTGGAACTGGTTCGAATCTTCATAGGTGAGCCATTTTTGTCTACATTATTTTGCGAATTAAATTCAAAGTTCATATTTATATTTTGACTATATCTAAATCACAGGTTACATTTATTTATATTTTTTGCTTTTTTTATTTATGTTTTAATTTATTTAGATTGATCTCTTTCTTTTATTTAATTTGTTGTCTGTGATTTATTTTGTGTGCCTTCTCTTTTTCAAAATCATTTATCTTGTTTTCATCATAAGTATGTAACATGAATTGGAAGAAATTAAGGATATCGAATAGCCTTTTGTTGTATGACTGGATTAAAAAAAGTGATATTTTGTTAAGGGTAAAGTATTAAAGTATGACTAACAAAATAGGAGGAATTCGTCCCCGCACCTTCCTGGATCCGACCCTGGTAATACAAACCATACTAAAAAAATTGCATTCTACCGACTCGGCACGTATCAGACACTCAGGTGATATTTGTTAAGTATGAAAGAACACATGCTCAAACATGCTTTCTAGGGAAGGTCAGACAAGCATTACCTGTTGTCAAGCGCTGTGATGCATGCAGAAAAAGCCTTTGTTCAGAAGGTGAATGATCTTACAATGTACATGCCAGATATCGTTACCTAAAGCCCCTTTTACACCGGATTTGCGTAGAGTTGCGTAGTGTGGCGTACCGAGTACGCCAAAATAGGCTGCGTATTCCCCGCGTATTCGAGAACAAAAAACATTCTTGGGCAATTAACGCTCGTAGGAGCCGCGAGTAGATGTTTCGTCGGACTGGCGTAGTGAGGGAAGCGTACTATTGCGTAGGCATGGCGTACAGTAGCGTAGTGTTGCGTAGACTTGCGTATGGCATGGCGTACAGTAGCGTAGTGTTGCGTAGACTTGCGTACTTTCTGCGTTCAGTGTCTACGCAGACAGTACGCGAAAAAAATTAAACATGTTTAATTTTTTGCGTCCATCTCGCGTAGCCCTCTGCGTACCTCAGCGTAGAGTTGCGTAGAGTTGCGTAGGGCAGCGTACACTCGGCGTAGTCGGTACGCAAAACTACGCAACTCTACGCAACTCTACGCAGGGCCCGGTGTAAAAGGGGCTTTAGGCAGGGGTAGGTTGTCAGTGGCAACGTCGAATTTAACGTATGCATAGAACAATAAGACTTTGTGTTGTACCAACAAATCTTATAGAGTACCGAAGTAGTGACCCCGGGGGGCCACTCAACTATACTGCTGTACGCACGCGCGACCACAGGTTTTTCAAACCCATCCTAAACAAGTTTTATCCATTGGTCATATTTATACCCTATTCAAGTATTTTCGCGTGCTTTTTTGACAATTTTGCCCCCTAAACAAGTATAAACCCTAAAACATACCCCTAAACAAGGTCTACGTCAATTGCTCTCAAAGAAACAAGTTTGGAGAAAAGGATAGCCTAAACGGGTTAACTCCACAAACGTACCCTTTTTCGGATTTTGGCCTTTTTGACACCCTAAACGCGTCACGCGCGTGACGCGCCATGATCGGCAAAAGGAACCCTTTTTACGCGTTTTTTTGGTCGCGCGTGTGTACAGCAATAAAGTTGAGTGCCCCCCCCCCCCCCCCGGGGTAGTGACGTCACATGCTTTTGTTCTGGCATAGTAATGGTTCTAAACAACTTTTCCTTTCATACTGGTCTGTGGCAGTGGGTTGGAGCTAGACGAATGCCTTCTTAGCAACCGCTAGATCACCAATTCATTGCTTGCCTGACATTGTTTAGAACTATCACCCATGGCAATGAATAGCTCTGACGTCACACTTCGGTACTCTATAATACCAATACAAACACCCTCATTTACCTTTTTCCTGAGTCTTGAAAACGAACTGGAAACCATTGTATTAAAACAATGAACACACATACATCGATAGGCACACCAGAGAATGAATTAAAAGAGGGGTTCGGACGATTTTCAGCATTTACCAATCAAAGAAACAATAATCGTTAAACAAATTGCCTTTGTCCCGACGAAAAAAGTCCAACTGGATCATTCACAATCACTTTTGGACTAAATAAGGTAACAGTTCTTGATCGAATCTGCCGCCAGTGGGATATATCCCAGCATGCAATATTCGTGACATAGTTCGTAGATAGCATATGGGACCCGGATATGGGTCGTTTGACCCCTTGACCATTGAATTCTACAATCATGGGTAGGATATAAAGCTTTTACTCTGTGCAGTCATGTTCAGAGTGGCAGATGGTTGTCATGGGATATCCTTTGTTACTTTCATGAGAACAATTGATCAACCTACGCAACAAGATATTTCCAATCGATGTACTCAAGAATAACAAGTAAAGAACCTTATCCAGTCCTTTCAATTCGATGAATGCCGCATTGGTACGATTGACCTTTGTATTGCGCATGCGCAGATTGTAACTACGAACTGGCTTATACCGTGCAAAGCAAAGTGAGGCTGGCGAGTCACGCGATCACGTGATAAAAATCGCAAGCGTACAGAAAAAAGACGATGAATATCAAAAATGCAGACACATAACAATCGAGTATAAATCATCCTGATGGGACATTTTTTGTATAAAAATATATTACCAATGAGTAATTTGTTTAGATTTTGGTACATTAATTTTGAAATCGTCCGAACCATCCCTTAAATGTAGTCCACAGATGAGAGAGGTGTATGTTTTTAAACCTTTACCTGACAAGGGGGGGGGGGGGCAGGAGCGTTGATAGTACATTGATTGAACACTATAGTTATGTATACTGTGATTATCTGCATTTAAGATATCCTTATATACCTTCATTACAAGTTGTCCTCTCATGATCGTTCCTGTGAATCGATTCATCTGTTTGAATTTTCACTAACAACGGGGACAGCAGCTTCGTGGGGGTGGGATCCCCTGTACACTCTCCATATCAAACACAGTCACATACATGGCGTAGAGACTTACGTAATACCTATTCATCGGGGGGGGGGGGGGGAAATTAATAGATCATCCCCCCTGTTGAATGGGTATCAATGACAGATCTACGCCGGTGGTCACATACAAATAACAACACATTGTCTATTTTTAGGTGGCGTTTTCATGAGATTCACCTTCATTATTATTCTCATGAATATTCAATTATTCATGACCATCATTTGCATTCTTGAATAATGTCTCCAAATCGGTGTTTGAGAGCGCTCTTTAAACACAAGACATCGATAGGTGCTTCACAGTGGGTTTCTACGGTACTTTGGCTAATATTGTTTTTTTCTTTGAAGCAAAACTTTAAACACATTTATAATGAAATGAAAGTATCCATACATTAACTCTCGTAATCATTGAGATAACACTAAACAAAGAGAGCAAAGAGAGCAAATGCAGTAAATGCTATCCGTCGGTGACAAGCGTATAATTGCTTATGTGAATTCTACACTTTCACATTCTCACTGGAGTTTACTAAACGAAGAAAATCCAACACTCTTTCTTAAATCCTGACTTAAACTTCATAAACTTATGATTAAATAATTCTTGAAAACTTCCTTTGTCATGACTTACCTCGTTGGCTGGACATTATTATTTTAGGGCAGCAAATTTACGAAATACGAGGGGCATTTTGAACGATGTTTTCCCTCTAATTAAAGTATGGTCAAGTCTCCAAACTTCGCGCGTATTGAAACTTCGCGCATCATATCGGCGATAAGCAAACATTAGAGCACGGACACGGCGACGGAAATATCGGATCGCCAAATGAAAGAGCACACATTACTTACTTATCAACAAAAAAATTAGCAAACAAAGATCGATATTTCTTGAGAGAAAAGTAACTTTTTGTGAGTTTTTTCGTATATCACAACTATGGACAGGGAAAATCATCATATTAAATCGAAATCCTTCCAGTAGAACAGACGTGTTGTCATCGAAATGCTGCGCAAAATGCCCCTTTATTCGACCTTCCTTTCAAATTTACTTCCGGATCGCGCAATCTCCGTAGAAAGCTTGACAACGCTGCGCGTGCCAAGATGCTAATACGCGCAAAATGTTGCATCTTCACACTCCCATTGAAATGCGTGTTTAAGTTTGCTACACGGGAATGCGTGTTAAAAGGATCTAGTAAATTTGTTTTACATGTGCAAAAGCGATGAGTGGTTAATACAATGTATACTCCGCAAAAAAAGAAACTGGACACTTGTATAAGACCAAAATATTTCATATTCATTAACGATAGAATATATGATATTGTATATCAAATCAAAGATAAAATGACCCTCTCTAATATTGACATGAAATCCAGATGAAATCATTCATGCATGACTTGTCACGGTCAATTAACCACAGCAAGGTCTGTTTTCAAAAATAGCAAACATGGAACATCCACTCAACGATACAAATGTTGCTTAGCATAATCTAAAACGCTAAATTCCATGACATGGCATAATTTGTCATTACAAATGTGACCTTTTCTATCTTCATCTCAATAAAAAGTATAAATGAAGACAAATTGTGAACGTTATAGATTTATTTTGTATCCAAACGTAACAAAATGGGGAATTCCATGGCAAAGGTTTATCAGTCGAAACCACAGTTTGTGCCCTTATTTCAGCATGAAAATGGTATAAATTATTCTCAAGAATTCTACCGTAGTCCAAAGATCTTCAAAACCTGATGTCACCCTTGGTCAAACAGTTGGGCAGTCTTTAACATTACATTTCTCTAGGTAACTATGGTTAAAATTGCAGGGGACACATAAAACAGACAAGCTTCATGCCTCTAATACAGACCAGTATGATGATGCTCTCATAACCTAGCCCTGTTTTATTGACACATTTGTCTTTTCAGAGTTTGTTCATAACAATAAAGTTGAATAATGTCATAATTTACTTGCACCGCACATCATGTTTTAAGTGAAACGCTTCCTATCATTTCAGTCGAATGGTGTGGTCTTCCATTGTTTTTGCTATTTTTGAAAAAAGACCTTGTTATTGTTAATTGAACATGGCATTTCATGCATGAACGATTACACCTTTAATTTATGCCCTGCATGTAGATGACTAAATTCCCTTTAATTTGATATATGATAATGTACACTTAATCGTACATTAGTATGAAATATTTCGACTTATACAAGTGTCCAGTTTCTTTTTTTGCGGAGTATTTATTGTTGTTATCTGATATGTCCACTGGGTGTTGTGTGAAAAGTTCAAGTTAAATGGGCTTTATATGGCCGAGTAATGATGAGCAAAAATGCAAGGTGACATCCACGGCTCATTGCACTCACTTTGTACACGGTGCTGACGATCCATTGGATAATTTGACATCTGAATATTTCAATCGTAAATATCTTTTTAACAAAAGGGGAATTTGAAAAAAAAAAACGAAACCTGTCCCATGATGTTATTGTTAATACGAATACAACAAGGTATGAGGGAACCGAGAGAATTCCAATTGGATTTTGAGGATTTGGACAATGTTACTAAGTCCATTTAAGTCAATGGCAGTGTATGGAGCGCGAAGTTGCAAGACTACCGTAGTTGGTGAAGAATTTCTTGGTGATATAACATGGTTACGGAATCGGGCCAATATCACATAAATTGTGAGTTTAAATCGAAAATGTTTTCGATACATCGATTCCTCAGAATAAATGTTAATGCTTGTTTCATTGAGATTACCGTAATTTTGTTGATCCTACGACACTTTAAAAAAGAACGAAATTTTCATGCGCGAAGTTACAATACACCTTCATACAACATGGCGAAAGCGAGCTATCGTGTTGCTATGGTAGCGGCAGCGCGCAGTGATACAGCTGCGTACTTTTAAGTTAAATTCATTAACTAGCGTCTTTGCTACGAGACAAGTTTGGCAGGAAGTGTTCGAAAATACATGTCTTACAATCATAGTATGTACAAAAGTCATTAAGACATTTTAAACCTTTTCAAACAAAATCACTTACATGCCTATAATCGAACTAAATATTTGTTGTGCGCATTAATCATACGTAAAGTGAGCTGTTTGCAGATGACTGTCTCATATACAATCATATTCATGACATCTCGGACCACCATGCGCTTCAGCGGGACCTTGACCGCCTTCATCAATGGTCTCTTACCTGGCAGATTAAATTCAACACAGGGAAATGTCACCTTCTACGGTTCTCACTCCGTCGAAACAACATTGAAGGCAATTACCTACTGGGCAATACTCAACTTACAGCAGTTCAAAACTACAAATACCTGGGCCTTACCTTTTCTCACAACCTATCCTGGCAAAAACGCATTGATGGAATTGCATCGAAATCCAACCCAATGCTCGGGCTTATCAATAGGAATCTACGACGCTCTTCTCAGAAGATCCGACAACAAGCCTTCTTCTCCTTAGTCAGACCTCGCTTGGAATATTGTGCAACAGTCTGGAATCCATCTACAAAGAAGAGCATCTCAAAGATTGAAGCTGTACAGAGGCGAGCAGCAAGATTCGTTCTTCAACAATTCCGCCATTCTGAGAGTGTGTCTGCTATGATTCAACAACTTCAATGGACTACACTGGAAAGACGCAGACACATCTCCTGCCTTAGCCACCTCTACAAAATTCAGAATGGCATGGTAGCAATTACACCTGACCAACTACTCACACCAATGGCCCCAAGCATCACCAGACAATACCACCAAAATAAGCTCAAGCATATACCTACTCGAACTCAGCTTTACCAGAACTCCTACTTCCCACTAACTATAACAGCATGGAATGCGCTCCCCAATAATATCTTGGCTTCTACATCATTAGGAGCCTTTGCGGGAGCAGTTGCCTCAATCGGCAATTAACGGGACACCCCACCGGTTCCCCTCGACTCTACGTCCTGACTAATGGACCCAAGTAGAAGTAGAAGTATAAACATGAATCAGTGCTTACGCACATATCCTTATGAGCTTCATCATTCCAAAATATTTGGTCTATCAATATTCCTTTGTGAAGTCGTACAAACAAGCAGAATCAATTATGTTTAGTGACTCGAATGAAAAATAGTAAGTGATCGCCCATTTGTTTAAAAAGGCATAACCTTCTTGTTTCTCGTCTGATTCTGATCAAATTTTTAGTAATTATTCTTCAAATGTTCTTAGTCTGTATAACTAAATCTGGCTTTGAATTCCCCTGTGATATACACTAATACCGGCCTATACAACTATCTTGAAATTACCAATTGTTGTTGTTATTATTAAAAGCCCCCAAATCATTTTCAAAATATCATATTGCTAATATTTCAGTCTTTCTATTTACAATTAACACTTAACCCGATTAATAAAAATATGCATCCGCTAATAATCTTTTACAAGATATTATGGGTTGTAAGATTCATTAAAGGGATAGTTGAGTTTTGGTATAGAGGGCGCTACACAAAATATTTTTTGTCAGATAACGAAAAAGTGTCAAATTCGAAATAGCATACCATTTTAATGACAAAATAAACATTACTTGATCAAAATCGGTTAAGAAACGACTGAAATGTTCATAAATACAACCATTTGTAATAATTGTGGGGCCCCACAATTAATCAATAATTTTGAACCAGCCGTTAAAAAAAAGTAAAATTGCTTCCTATTTTCAAAAATTTACAAAAGAGGTTTTTAAATAGTTGTTGATTATCTCTCTATCTAATCACTATTTTAACAAAACATCACATGCACAATATTTTATTTTAAATGGTTGAAACCAATGACTTTTTAGAGAGCACCCTCTTGAGTTTTAACGGCTCTTTTTGAATGATAACAGGCTTTTTACTTAATCGTTTGTAATTTGCTATTCCTTTCGAGCTTGGTGGAGTTATAACTATTAGTTTGTAATGTAAATGTGCAGGTTTTGTTTACTAAAATTCAGTTTGACCAAAACTGTACTCTCTTTACCAAAACTCAACTATTCCTTTGGGTAACGGAGCAACCAATTTCACACTTGCGTCATTCCAATGTAAGCGATGGGCGCTCATTTTCGTTAATGGTCATTTAAATTCATCTCTTGCAGTCTCCGGTCTCATTTCGGTCATTCAAATTCCCGCATAAGCAAACAAGGTCATAATTATTATTGTAATTCAAATTAAACATGTAGAGTGGAAGTGTTAAGATATGTAACATCATGGTATATAAGGTACAGTTATTTCGTGCATGGACAATCAATAAACAAAACATGATGGAAATAAAGATACAGATTATGAAAAAATGATCGCATGATGATAAAGTAAAGACATGATGAACGAATAAAGGTAAAACAAAAAGAAAGTACAATGAATATAAAATTATTGAACATTGACAAACAAATCTAAACAAAATGTGACTGATGAATATCGAAAAGTGAAGATTAAATGTATATATCTGAGAAAGGGAAGATATATCACGATGAAATGGTCGAAACTATGTAAGAAAAAGAACGGTGATGATGATATAAAAAGAGAAATCAAAGTCAACGTATGTCATGTATGTGTGTGTGCGTATATATATACATGCACGAAAATATGTTTATATGTGAGTACGTTTGGATGTTGTTTGAGTAAATTAAATCGAATGAATATTTCTGGAAATTGGGCACCATTAACGAAATTGAATGCACAAACGAGCGATTGTCAAGCTTGCCGTATTAAATTGAATGCCCATTTGTTGAAAATAGCGCCCATTGATGAAATCGAATGCCTATTTGCGAATTTGAAGTTTGCGATTTGACATTTGAGTGCCCATATACGAATGTTCATGCTCGGAATATGATTTGATGCTTGATGCTTGATGCCAGGGGTGTCGATCCGTTTTTGAGATTGGGGGGGCGAAATTTGAAAAATTTTCCAGAGTGACCACTGAGAGAGCTAAAAGCCCCACATTGGCATGCCCGGAAGTTTTATTATGCGCTCATTGAAAGTGTCTTGATGGCTCGAAGACCTGACTTTGGGGGGCACCCATATTTAGGGACAATAATGGGGGTCCAGGGGGCGGAGCCCCCGGAAGCTTTTATATTTCAGACATTTGCTCCTAGCATGGGTGTTAAAATTGTATAAAATAGTGAACCTACTCATAACGTATTTTTAAAGGGCATAGCGAGGAAAAAACTGAGCCTTGCATGAGATGGATCCACGTGATCATGTATACTATAGAGCCATCGATATAGTCTAGGGCATTGGGCTCCCATGAAACGACCGAGCGGGGGAGGGTGTGGGAGGGTGTGTCCCCCTCCCACAGTAGGGAGCTTTTGTATTTTTGGGCGTGAAATTGTGCGATTTGGTGCACACCTGAGACAGAAATTTTACGTAATATGAAGTATATAGGTATGGAACCAAACATACATAATGACAAAGGGAGGGGGACAATCTGCTCCTTTTTCAAATGTGGGGGGACATGATATTCCAATTTGATTTGCGTTCAGCGCATATGTACCGAGATTATTTTATTTTCTGTGACGGTGTGCTATCTATAGATGAGGGTTTAATAAACCTCGTTTGAGGTGTGCGTTTGAGAAATTACGCTGCCCAACACATTTCAAAAGGTGAGTTCCCGCAACCCAAATGAAACTTGCAATATGAGAAACTGTATGCGCGCGAAGCGCGCGGCAAAAAAGAGATTTACAGTCCTTTTCAAACTAAAAAAACGGCTATTTTGAAGATTAATTATTGATAAATATGTCTTTCCCCTCTTTGGCATTATATCACTCGATTTTTTTCTTCCTCATTTTCGGAATTATTGGGGGGGGCGAAATGATATGTTCGCCCCCCCCGATATTTTCATTGGGGGGGCGACCGCCCCCCTGCCCCCCCAGGATCGACACCCCTGCTTGATGCAGTAAACCCTTGAAGCAGCTATGTGAAGTTATACTGGGATGGTTTAAAGCTGATGTGTCGTCAGGAGGTGCCAGAAATTGTGATTGTGTATAATACAGATTCATGCATTTATATGTACAGTAAAATGCATGAACATTTAGTGCAAGTAAAAAAATCGTAGCTGTTTATATGATGTAGGAGCCCCCAGCAGGCTGCACCGTTCTAATAACAGGTAGTGCAGCCTGTTGGAAGGTCGTCAATCCAAATTCTTATTGTTCGTGGATAGAAAGAGAATTTGAAGACGTCAATGGTTGCATGAGGGATGATGTACTTGAGATTGTGATCATGCCTTCCATGGTAATTTGCTAGGGCGACTGTTGGTGGGAATGGCAAGTTGACCAGTTTGTATTGGATTTGTTTTTTGTTTAAGGGAACACTGGGCAAGAAGTCGCCGGGTGTGTAGCAGGTCCCATCCAAGTGCCGTCACAAGAGCTGATGACGATGTTGTGTATCTGTAGTCGCAATGAACAAAACGGGTGGCTGCTTTTTGTACCTGCTCAAGCTCTTTTACCTTCGTGATACTGTGGGGATTCCATGCCTCTGATGCATATTCCAATTGAGGACGAACTAGTGCTGTGTAAGCCCTGGCCTTTACTTCCCTGGAACAGGACGGCAGGGTCCTACGGAGGAGACCGAGGGTACGGCTAGCTTTTTGCCTGATGGTTTGGCAATGCTTGCTCCAACGGAGATCAGCAGTGACCGTGATCCCAAGATATTTGTAATGGTCCACCCTCGGGATAAGGTCATTGTTTAGGTGATATTGGCAGGTGCTGGGGTGCGTTTCCGCGTAATTGACATAACTGCACACTTATTGATGTTAAAGCTCATGAGCCAGGCAGACGACCAAGTGGACAGTTTCTGGAGATCGGACTGGAGGATCTGATGATCTTTGTCGCTGCAGATTTCCATGTAGACCACACAGTCATCTGCAAAGAGCCGGATCTTTGATTGGATGTTGTCTTGGATGTCATTGATGTACAACAAGAAAAGGGTTGGACCAATGACAGAGCCCTGGGGGACACCGAATGTTACATCTCGCCAGGATGATTGAGATCCGTCTACGACGACTGCCTGCTTCCTGTCAGTGAGGAATGACATCAGCCAATTTTGAGAGTCCCCTACAATGCCATAGTAGTTGAGTTTGCTGCAGAGACGTTGGTGTGGAAATCTGTCAAACGCCTTCTGGAAGTCGAGGAAGGCAACATCAACCTGGCTGCGTTTTTGTAGGAGTGAAGACCATTCGTGGATTACAGATGTGAGTTGGGTAGTAGTTGAAAGACCCCGACGGAAGTCGTGTTGGGAGTTTGAGAGGATGTTGTTGACGACAAGGTGCTTGGATACGTGGCTCAGCATGATATGCTCCATGATTTTATATACAGCATATGCAAGTTAGAGAAATTGGTCTATAGTTTGTTTGGTCACTCTTTACACCAGACATGTGAATGGGCGTAACGAGCGCTTGTTTCCACTGGGTTAGAACAATTCCACAGTTGTAACTTTGCTGGAATAAGAAGGAGAGGCTTGAGCAATCTCGTGAGCAACAAGCTTTCGGAACCTTTTTTGGATCTGATCGGGTTCGCTAGCCTTTGCAGGATTTAGTTGCTTCAGTTGCTTTTCTACCCCTGTCCTGTGGATGTGTAGATGACCTATAGCGTTGTATGGTGAAGGCCCTTTCTGTGGGTGAGGGTGACGCTGCTCACGAGTAAACACTGTCTGGAAGTATTCATTTAGTGCCTCTGCCTTGTCTGCTGCAGTTGCACACAGCTTCGTCGAAGTGCGTAATGATGGTATGCTAACACTTTCGGAGCGACATGTACGAATGTACGACCAGAAGGACTTCGGATTGTCAGTTAAACTTGCCCAATGATGTTGTTGATGTAGTCAAAACGTGCCTGCTGGACGTGTTTTGTCACCTCATTCCTGAACTGCCTGTAGTTTCTCCACATTGCTGGGCAGGACAGTCTGCGAGCTTTCTTGAAGAGTCTATCCCTTTTCCTCATCTGTCGTTTGAGAGAAGCTGAGATCCATGGAAGATGCCTTCTGCCTTTGCTCATCTTTGTGGGGACTAGCTCAGACATGCACTTATTTACAAAACTGGAGATGATTGACCAGTTTGACTCCACTGATCTTTTCTCTGGTTCAGACTGGAGGAATTCTGTGGTGAAATCCGTAGCAGCTTTGCTGAGATGCTGCGGGTCAGCTTTGTGGAATTCGTAGATATTTCTTGGAGGTTTTGGCAAGACATGTGAATCAACAGAGAGAGTGAAAGTAAGGATACTGTGATCAGAAATGCCAGGGTGCACTTGCACATCTTGCACAAAGATGGGATTTGAAGTCATGATGAGATCAAGGATATTCATTGATGCCTGTCGGGTGACTTCTCTGACAGCTTGAGACAATGAGTTCTGGAGTAGGATGTCGAGTAGCTTCTGGTGGGAAGAAGCACTAGCTGGGTTTGTCGTCGTCTGGGTCTCCCAATCGATATCAGGATGATTGAAATCGCCCGCTTTCACGATGTTAGGGTGATTTCGACGATGCTTGGTCATAATTTTGTAAGCGCCTGCTGTAGTCCTTCGAGGCGAGGTTGTCTGTTATTTGGTGGACAATAAAAACTACCAATGAGGAGTGGTTTTGCATTTTTTAGTTGTAAACTGCACCATTGTATCTCACATTCTCATCAAATTATGGGCACTCGGTGACTGTTAATGAGTCAGTTGCTGCTACAAAGACACCACAGCCATGCCGATTCCTGTCTTTGCGGTGGACTGCGTAATTGCCTGGAAACATGGAGTATGGACGATATGTCGCTGTCTAGTTTGGATTCGCATCCAAGGATAAGATCAGGAGAAACAATTGGCTATAGCCGCCTGGAAGCCAGATATCTTGTTTTGGCCTTTTAGTCCATTACAATTTACAACCATGACTTTGAAGATTTTCTTTCTGTTCTTCGCCCAGAAAAAAAAATTGCGGTTTGCGAGCAGGGCCTTGGGAACCCGAGGTCGGAGTGGAGGTCCTCGGGAAGATAGGTTGAGAAATTACCTCATCATCACTCGGATCCAGCTGGAGAGATGAGTAGCGGTTTGATTGCGAGAAATCAAATCCCTGCAGGGAGCTACTAGATCCAACGTTGATGGCATTACATTGGAAGCAGGTCCAGGCAAAGCTCTTTGATTTGTTTGTCAGAATGTCGTACGAGTGTGAAGAGATTTAAACACAAGACGTGTGGCACCAATATCCACATATGTCACACAAAATAGCCGGATCATCATCTTGAACTGGTCACCGCAAATAACGCATGGAGACACTTCTGGTGTGGAAGTATATGGCCCAGGGTTGGGTTCAATCTGTCCGCCTAGGAGTAGGAATATCGCTAAATGGCTTAACGAGTTAGACTTGAAGTCAAGTGAACAAGGCTTGAAATTCATTTTGCTGCATGAGGTCATGAAGAATATCAACCTACAGTTATCAACATCAGCGGTGCAAGGAGGAAATGTATGCTCAGTAGATTTATGAAGAGATCTAGGACTAGGTTCATGAAATAAATCCATGAAGGGTAGTGGGGTACCAGATGCTTCACCATGCATTGGAGGCGCAGTGCTTTTCAGAAGATTTAATGAACACACAAGAGCAAAGAGCGCCAGAAGCAAAGGGTGTGACTTGAAAGACATGTTCGACGGGAGACAGTCATACATGATGGCCATGTAGTGTGCAGTGTTTACTAATTCAATATAAAGACTAAAGACTGCAACAAGCACAGAGTATAAAGTAAAAACCAAATGTTCATCACATGAGCCTGATAAGATCAAGAATTTCAGTGAGTAAGTAGAAGTATTATTTGTAATTCCCCATTTCGCTCCATACAGACTCTTTATTTTTTGAAAATAAGATACTGAAGGTAAAAGACCTATATTTATTTCAACTCGGTCAATTTATGTATAATTATAATAATAACATGCTACCATCTGTTTTTCAAGAAATGTTTGTAAAAATAGCTCAGTTCATAATTATCCAACTAGACATTCTGAAGAATTTCATTTACCTCTCTTGCGGACCCTACTTGCTCAAAATACATTTATATATGAAGGTCCTAAATTATGGAATTCTTTAAGTAGTGAAATAAAAAATGCTCCATCGATTAATATTTTTAAGAAAAAAATTTAAATTGTTTTTATTACAATCTTATAAACTTTATTGAATTATATCTCCATTTACTCTTATCCCGTGCTTACGTCTTCCTAAACAAGGTCATTCTTTATTCTTTACTCGCGACTCAAAATGTAATCTGATAATATATATTGTGCCTTCTCATGCATTGTTCCTTTCTATTATGCGCAAGTCTTTTTCCTTATTTTCACTTGAACCCCTCTTGCAGCTTATCCTTTGCAGCTATCCTTTACATACATTTGTACCTCCGATCTCTCACTTACTTTTGGCAGTGTCTAATTGTTTGTATTGTGTGCGTCTTCTCCTATTGTGTGTCATGTAAAGTTCTCTCTTGTTCCATGTTGGTCTTTGTTGGCATCCCCTTTTCCCCTTTTTTCCTCTCTATATTTGATTATGTTGTGTAGTCTAGAATGTGTTAATTTAAATGTACAATATACCTAACTATTATTTGAGGGGTCCACAATTGTACAAGCATTGCTTTTTAGTGGACCCCTCTTGTTTCCAATATTATGTATATCCCTATTTTTGTGCAAATTTATCATTACTCATTTGTAATGTTTTGTTGGAAGCAAGAATAAATTGAAATTGAATAAATTGAAATAGTATACATTACAGGGGCGTCGATCCGTTTTTGCGATTGGGGGGGGGGGGGGGCGAAATATGAGAGTGCCATTGAGAGAGCTAAAAGCCCGACATTGGCATGCCCGGAAGTTTTATTATGCGCTCATTGCAAGTGTCTTGATGGTTCGAAGACCTGACGTATGGGGGCACCCATATTTGGGGACAATAATGGGGGTCCAGGGGGCGGAGCCCCCGGAAGCTTTTAGATTTCAGACATTTGCAACTCTATAATGGGTGTTAAAATTGTATAAAATAGTGAACCTACTCGTAACGTACTTTTAAAGGGCATAGCGAGGAAAAGATTGAGCCTTGTATGAGATGAATCCACGTGATCCTGTATACTATAGAGCCATCGATATAGTCTAGGGCATTGAGCTCCCATGAAACTAAGCAAGGGCGTCAACAACTTCTCAAAGTGGAGGGGAGACATTGCGAGGAAGCGAAGCGACCGAGCGGGTGAGGGTGTGGGAGGGGGTGTCCCCATTCCACAGTAGGGAGCTTTTGTATTTTTGGGCGTGAAATTGTGCGATTTGGTGCACACCTGAGACAGAAAATTGTACGTAATATGAAGTATATAAGTATGGAACCAAATATACATAATGACAAAGGGAGGGGGACAATCTCCTCCACTTTCAAATGTGGGGGGACATGATATTCCAATTTGATTTGCGTTCAGCGCATATGGACCGAATTGACTGAAAGACAAATTATTCAGATTATTTTATTTTCTATATATGAGGGTTTAATAAACTTCGTTTGAAGTGTGCGTTTGAGAAGTTACACTGCCCAACACATTTCGAAAGGTGAGTTCCCGCAACTGAAATGAAACTTGCAATATGAGAAACTGTATGCGCGCGAAGCGCGCGGCAAAAAAAAGAGATTTACAGTCCTTTTCAACCTAAAAAACAGCTATTTTGAAGATTAATTATTGATAAATGTGTCTTTCCCTCTTTGGAATTAAATCACTCGATTTTTTCTTCCTCATTTTCGGAATTATTGGGGGGCGAAATGATATGGGGGCGACCGCCCCCCCCCCCCCTGCCCCCTCCCCCCCAGGATCGACGCCCTGATACATTACATATTGACCACGTCCATACAAAACAGTCAGCTTGAAATTTCCATTGGAGTACACACTGAGGAAAGGCAGGACTTCATAAAACACTGCACAAGGTCCCATATATGGGACCACAATAACTAAAGGCAATCCTTACTGAGAATGTCCAAAAAAAGTGTCCTCAGAGTTCACATTTAAGGGAAGTCAAAATTTACAACTAAACAGTTTCCATGCTGGCAAACATGATAGACTTCCACAGTTTGAGCAAATCAATAATGGATGGCTAAATAAAAGCCAGATTTTAATGGATTTTCATCCAGACAAATTCAGACATGTCACCCCCTTCTGACACAACAGTTCTGACCAAAGGGACTCCTCCACGGCAATTACACGAACTTGAATGCACATAAATGAATTTGGGCGCGTAATGTTGGAAATTGGCCGGGAAAACCTATAATAATGCTAGGATAAACATCCTGGAATGATATGGTACATTTATTTTGTGCATGTGCGATCGATAAAGAAAACATGATGGAAATAAAGATACCAATTATGAAAATGAGATGATACCATAAAGATCATAAAATTACCAATACGATAAATGTGATGAAAATAAAGATTAACACATGGTGAACTAATTATCGCATGATGATAAAGTAAAGACGTGATGAACGAATACAGATGAACAAAAAGAAACAATGTGAAATAAGTATTGAAATTTGAAAAACAAATCTATACAAAATGTTACTGATGAAAATCGAAAAGTGAAGATTAAATGTTGAAAAGATGAAATAGTCAAGACTATATAAGAAATGAACGGTAATGAGATATAAAAGAGTACTGAGAAATAAAAGATATAATATACAAAGTACTCCTTCGTGTGTGTTTTTAAGTGTGTGTATGTGTTTGTAGGTGTTTCTATAATTGCATACTTAAATGTACATACAATTATGTTTATGTGTATTTGTGGATTGTGTTTGTGTAATTTAAATTGAATGCGCAGTTCTGGAAATTGATCACCCATAAACAGGGGCGTCGATCCTGGGGGGGGGGGGACAGGGGGGGCGGTCGCCCCCCCCCCCCCCCAATGAAAATATTAGGGGGCCAACATATCATTTCTCCCCCCCCCCCCCCCTCCCCCCCCCCCCCCAATAATTCTGAAAATGATGAAGAAAAAACTCGAGTGATATACTGCCAAAGTGGGGAAAGACACATTTATCAATAATTAATCTTCAAAATAGCCGTTTTTTAGCTTGAAAAGGACTGTAAATCTCTTTTTTTTTTCTTTTTTTTTCAAATTTCCCCCCCCCCCCCCCCAATCGCAAAAACGGATCGACGCCCCTGCCCATAAACGAAATTAAATGCACAAACAAGCGACTGCGATCCAGCTTGCCGTATTAAATTGAATGCACAAATAATGAAACTAGCGCCCATTGGTGAAATTGAATGCCCATTTGCGAATTTGAAGTCTTCGATTTGACATTTGAGTGCCCATATACGAATATGCATGCTCGGAATATGAATTTGAATGACCAAAGTGACTCCTCCACGGCAATTGCATGAATGTTAATGCACATACAAAATTTGGCCGCGTAAGGTAGGAAATGAGACGAAAAAACCTATTTATAATTAATGTATTACCGTAATTTATGTAAAAAAATTGGCAAACTTTGTCTTAAAAAGCTACTTCATAATGTGATTGTACAGATGCATAATAATTATGCATATCAACCTGTAAGTCCAGATTATCCGGCGGATATTCCAATCAAAGCCTGCCGATTGTATTATAGGTTTCCCCGGCGAATTTCGTCGAAATAGCGGGCATTTTTGTAAACCTGCTGTTTTCACTGTTTAATTCTAAACTCCAGAACATTCATATTCGTCAAATTGCATTTAGTTTGCAACGACAACGTATTAAAATTGGTCAGAATATCAAACAATTAGGCGATACATATCCGTCATTCAAATTCGTGCCAGTTTCCTTGACCTTATAGATTTCGGACCGATTTGGGTTTTCTATTCCGTTTTCAGACGTGCTTCTTAGCACATCTAGCATTCAAATAAGAAAGATCAGAACATACAGTATGACGCATTATGAGGGCGGGAGGGGGGGGGGGGGGGGGTGGCAGTTTACTTCCCTATTTCCAATTATTCCATCACTCTCCAACCACCACCCCCACCCAAGGCAAGTTGTTTTTCTTCATAATCTATGTTTTTCTTTATTTTTAAGACTATATTAATTTTTCTTTTCAGATAAACACTGCTAATTATTGTTCACACATACTTGCATTCACAAACCTTGATTCTCATTGTTAGGATGATACAAAACTCCCCATAATGAACACATTAATATGTATATCTATATATATATATATATATGGTTTTTCACTTGCCTAATGTTAAATTCTTTGTTTAAAGTAGACAGTTTTCCACCTTCAAAATACATGATTCGATTAATAAATAACCAAATTTCGAAAAAAATAACCCCGAATTTGGACGGACTGGAAAAGCTGATCGCGATCCGCGAACACGACACCATAGCAGCGCGATTTGTCGCAGAAAAAAAAACAAATTCTGCAAGCAATACACAGCGAAAAGGCGACGCTGGCAAGAAACCCGCACGCATTAATCCGCGCGCGCGAACGAGTGATACGAAAACATAGAGTTGTGGGTACCGGTGCGCCGCGGTGGTCGCGCCACACTGAATTGCATTATGGGACTATAACCTGACCGCCGGTCCTTTTTCGTTCACCCTTGAGGGCTACTGTCTGGCCCCCCCTACAGGATAAAACTGCTGGCATTGGTATTTTGGTTATCTCTGTTGTGAAATACTTATATTGTAAAAGAAATTAGCCATGTCTCTTTTCAACTAAATAACACCACGTGGGTGGGGCACTTTGGCGCTGCTGTCTAGGGCCCCGTACAGGATAAAAATTACTGGCATTGCTGTTTTCATATTAGGTACCCCCTAAGGAACGATATCCACCAACTTTTGTCCTTGACGGTGTTCAACTAGATTTTTGGGCTCCCTAGGCTTACGGTACAGGATGTGACCCGGCAGCAATTCATTTCATTGACCCTTGGCCACATACTAACATGATGAGACCATCAAACCTGTTGACTCTCTTCAACTAGATAAATGCTCTGGGCCCCCGGTCTATTATGTTAAACAAAGAAATACATATGTATGGTATACATGGTCATGAACTGGCCTGGTTTAAAGATTGACGCAGACAAAAACCGGTGGTTGGTAAGAATGAATCACACTGGGGTGAAATTAATACAGGCGTACCACAGGGATCTACATAATTATATTGGGACCACTTTTGTTCACAACTATGTTAAATGATCTCCCTAAGGCAGTAATTAAACGTGAAATTATGTTATACTGTATGCGGATGATGTATTATTTGTTAGTAGTAAACATCAAGAGGAAATAGAGAGGGTTATGAATCAAGCACTAAAAAGTGTTTAAAGCATGGGCGTCGATCACGGGGGATGGGGGGATATATCCCCCCCTCCCAAATATTTCAGGTGGGGGATGGCCTGTATTATTATCTCCCCCCCCCCCCCCCCCCCCAATATTTAGGGTTCAGAAATATATAATAACATTGAAATAAAGGAGCATTGCCTTCTCTCTTGGCACACTTTCAGGCGATTCTGGCCCACTGTGCGTCGGCGCTTCGCTCACTAAAATTGAGCTAACTATTCAATAGTTAACTGTATTTCCTATTAACATATAGACAACATCTTTATTTCTGGATAATTACAAATCCCAAAGCTTCCGGCCCTGGACCCCCAAAAAGCTTCTCAATGTGGGTATCCCTTGACTTATTCTATTCAGGGTTCCATCAGGATGATTGCAATCTATGTATCTATCAGGCTAAAGTTCATCCATACTTGGTCAATATGCAATATGCACTTAATAATCTTCCCATTTCTAAACAGCTAAATTAAAAGCTAACTAACTAAAGAATATAGACAACATCTTTATATCTGGATATTACAAATCCCAAAGCTTCCGGGGGCTCCGCCCCCTGGACCCCCAATAAGCTTCCTAATGTGGGTATCCCTTGGCTGATGCTGTTCAGGGTTCCATCAGAAAGCTTGCAATCTATGTATCTATCAGGCTAAAGTTCATCTTGGACAAAGCCCACCTCATAACATGATGCTTGCAATGTGCACTTAATAATCTTCCAATTTCTAAACAGCTTAATTCAAAGCTTTTGGGGCCCCCTATCCCCCCCCCCCCCCCCCACCCCTCAGTCATAAAAACCCGGGCACGCTGCTTGGTTGTCGCTTCGCTCCCTCGCCAGACATGCCAGATATGGCCAAAATGACGTATCACCCCCCCCCCCCCCCCAATGGCGAGAAGAAATCGACGCCCTTGGTTTAAAGGGACTTAGTAACATTGTCCAAATCCTCAAAATCCAGTACAAATTCTAGCGGTTCCCTCATACCTTGTTGTATTCATATTAACAATAAAAGCATGGAGCAGGTTTTGGTTTTTCAAATTTCCCTTTCGTTAAAAAGATATTTACGATTGAAGTGTTCAGATGTCAAATTATCCACTGGATTGTCAGAACCGTGTACAAAGTGAGTGCAATGAGTTAGTAAATGTCACTTTTCATTTTTGCTCATTACTCATCCATATAAATTCCATTTAACTTGAAAATTTCACTCAACACGCAGTGGACATATCAGATAACAACAGTATATATTGTAACCACTTATCACGTTTTGCACATGTCAACAAAGTTACTAAATCCCTTTAATAATGGGTACAAATAAACAAACTTGCTTTGAATCCTTTTAAAACTGAATTTATGTCATTTGGATCCACGAACAAACTATCAAAAATACAGGATCCTATACAAATTAATATGGATGATCATCAGATTTTACAAGTGGATACTGCTTAGACTGGAAAGAATAGTTTGAACAAAAATGCTCTTCTTGGTAGCTTGAAAAGATATTTACCTGATGAAGGTTTGAAACTTTTAGCAAATGCCCTGATTTTACCCCTTTTGGAATACTGTAGTAATGCTTGTTCTGATTGTTCACAAGGTACTAAGGATATACGTGACGACACACATCAAAAGGGACCACTTCTCGCGTGCGTCCGACCGAGAAAAATGAGTTGAATGTTAAAATTGTTAAAAAATCATGAATTTTATTTTTTTAGCGTATTTGATTAAATGGAGTTTCCTCTACATTTTCATGAAATTTGCTATGAATTTGGTGCAATAATAAGTGAAATATTAGCGTTTTTCTAAGACATGTTCATTTCATTTTTCACCAAAAGTTAAAACATAGAGCTCTTAGTTCGTTCGGGGATCGAGGCGCCAAAACTTGACTCCGCCCCCTAACAACGAGATAATGATTTTGATTGGTTGACGCTAATTGGCATGTTTGGGACTGCGTGTGCTGCATGTCAACACTACGTTGTCAATGCGTAACACGCGGAGTTTTAAAAGCTAATTATTCCAATGCAATGATGCATGGCAGTTTGTATACAACTGTACCGTGCGTGCGTGCGTAGTGACGTGTATCGTCACACTGATCGACTGTGAAACTTTCTATGGCATTGCACCGAGCATCTATAGTGCAGTGCCTACCTATTGTTACTTTAACAACCACCTCGAATGCGAGTTGCGCCGACGATCGACACGCTTGTATGCACAATCATTATGGGCTGTTACATTTAGTGTGGCTTTTACCGTGGCTTTTACACTTGTATAGCGGTGTAAATGGTTGTGACAGCACTATTTAACGGCGCAAGCTAAGCGTTCTTAGGGGCCATGTACAAAGTACGTACGCATTCACGCCGATGCGTACGGTATGCGTACAGAGGGAGGGGGAGGGGATCCCACCGTTTGCGTACGCAAATTTTTATTTTTATTATTAATACCCAGGCTCATAATGTTCCACGATGTATAATAGGTTGAACTGTCACTACTAAACCCAACCAAACAAGATAATTCCCCCTAATCAAAATAGCATAACGTTTTAACGAAAAGGTTTGAGCAAAATAACTCGGCAGGATTATTCCCACACTCATTGACTAATATCTGGGTAAAAATGAGATTGACCCGTAGAGTGACAGTTTTGCCTTAAAGTCCCCCAGCCATAATCAAAATAACGCAACCATTTTTTTTTTACAAAAAACACAAAACAATTTGAGCAAAATAACTTGGCAGGATTGTTTCTACACTTATTGACTAATTTATGTGTGAACATGAAAAAAATAGTGTTTAAAAACACTCCGTATTATGTGCGTACGAAGGGGTGGGGGGGGGGGGGTCGTGGTTGGACCACAATGCGTTCGGGGCGCGTACAGTGGGGAGGGGGGGGGGGGGGTCGTGGTTGGACCACAATGCGTTCGGCGGCGCGTACAGTGGGGTGGGGGGGGGGGGGGGAATCCATGTACTATACAATATACAATTTTACCGCGCCCGGTTCGGTTTGTTTATCTGATCATGATCAGCTGATCGATTCTTCGCGCGCCTGATCTGCTGCTGATCTGATAGCTGAGCTGGCGAAACCCAAGAACTCCTTCATAACTCCATCATGATTTCATAACTAAAGAACTCGATTTTGACCATGGCCAATATGTATCGTATCTGTAATTCCAATTAATTTTATATGCTTTTATCATCAAATATACAATTAAAAAGTATTTATCACTTGTGTAATTGTATGTGTGGCAATGGTAATACTTATCTGTAAACTATTTACTTAACACCAATCGTATTAGTAATGTCATCCACATATATTTTGTCTAATTTGATTCCATGTTATTTTGGTGTTATATTTTGATACATGGTTTTATCATTATTTATACAATTAAACAGTACTTATCACTATTGTGATTCGTTGTGTGGCAACCCTTACCAAACAAAACTGCCTATTAAGCAGTCCCCAAGCAGTCACTAAACCTTCGACCACATCAGACTGCTTAACCCAAGCAGTCATGGTTTTTGAAGACCTTCTTGTAGGCAGTCCTGAATTGCGACTGCTTAAATAGGTAGTCATAGAAAAAAAAGCCTTCATGCTAAGCAGTCGAAGAGTTGGCCCTTAGTAGTCGAACGTTGAAGGCCTAATTGAAGACCTTCTTGTAAGCAGTCCTAAATTGCGACTGCTAAAATAGGTAGTCATAGAAAAAAGGCCGTCATGCTAAGCAGTCGAAGAGTTGGTCCTTAGTAGTCGAACCTTGAAGGCCTATATAATTACATGAAGGCTTATGGCAGTTGAAATTTGGGGGGGAAAATACTGCCCATCATGCATCTGCAATAATTGAAAGTTAATGGAAGCATGCATGCAGTCTACTTTAGCTACTCTGCCAGTAGAATTTTCAAATTGTAGGTAAGATTAACTGTCTACTTTCATCATTCCTACATGCAGGAATTACTAACAATTCTTTGTAACACTATTAGGCCAAAGTGTATCATATAATCACTAATAAACTGACTTGAATCAATCATTACATGGCAGTGCTATATATTTCAAAATAACACTACAGTCCCACTCAATGAGTTTTGTGTGGCTTATTTTTTTCAATGTATGCTTGTGGATTTACAGATTATTTATGCATGTATGTTTTGTAACTTGTATTTGAGTCTGGCTATACAATTTCCAACATTTTGCTAATTAATTGAATAAAAACGCAATGCTGCATGAAGTGAAAATTTGGCCTGATATCATATAGTTCATACCTCAATAATTACTTGTTGATTGCTTATATAGCAAGATACAATGTTAAAGCTTCAGGTTAAGCAGTCGACCGCCTAATTAGAGCTTCAGGTTAAGCAGTCGAACGCCATATTAGAGCTTCATGTAAGCAGTCGAATGCTTAATTAGAGCTTCAGGTTAAGCAGTCGAACCCCAAATTTGAGCTTCACGTAAGCAGTCGGAAGGCCTAATTAGAGCTTCAGGCTAAGTAGTCGAAGGCTTATTAGAGCTTCGGATTAAGCAGTCAATGCTTATACTGAAGCAGTCCGTACCTAATTTGCATATTAAATTGTCCGAATGAAGGCTTATAAGCCTTCAAATGCCTCGCGCCACAGCCTTACGGACTGCCTTCGACTGCTTATAAGCCTTCGAAGGCTTAAAAGACCAATTGACTACATAATGTGCATCGAAGGCTTGTGTGCAATTGAAGACCTATCTGCGACTACTTATGGGAATGCTTAGCGAATGCTTAGCGAAGGCCTTCTGTTTGGTAAGGGAATGGCAATTCTTATCTGTAAACTAAACAGCAATGTGTATGTGTGTGCATGTGCGCGTGCGTGTGCTTGTAAATAATCTTTAATAGGCACTAAACAAGCTCTTAGAAATCGGGAAACACAGGATGCAGGATGCGCAATAATCGGGGGTATAAGTTCTGCGCCTTATTGTATTTCGTTCTCGGGCGTGGTAGTATGTGTATGGAACTATGAATAGGGAAGGGAATGAATAGACCGCTTACTTCGATCAGCCAAGCATGACGGCGGCTATCACGATTTCAATGGAGATCCATGAAAGGATGATGCCGACCATAATAATCAACATGATGCATATCGAGCCATCAGCGGTATATTTATTCACGTATTAATACTAATGATAACAGTTTAAGATAATTATGTCAGAAGGATTGTAACTCTTTTCATATACTCGCTTAGATCTGCATAGTAAACTCAATTAGGCATCATTCTACACTTCAGGCGATTAACGCTTCTCATTCAATGAAATTCAGCCATGCCCACGGTAAATGCCGCCCCGCACGATCATCGCCATCTCTATTGCCCATCATCACCATCAATATAAAAGAAGAAATACAATAATAAAATTAAATTAAATTAAAATAAATTTAAAAAAATAACAAAAACAATGAAATACGTAAGGTGAGCCCCCATGTAAGTCACGGTCTCCCAATTAATCCAACCATTATCATCAACAAAGTTGTATGCAACATTATCATTGTCGTCATCGTTGTTGCATTATGTCAAGGAATACCCACTGGCGAATCTATTTAGCTTACAAATTGGCAACGACCAAAAACAAGTGCTACTAACGAGCACGCTAATGATCAAATTGTTGCTGTTTTTTGCGACATTCAGCGTTGTTATTTTGTTGCTTTTTTTGTTGAGTTTTAGTTTGTTTCTGCTAAGCTTTCAATTGTAATGCAATTTTCTAAGTAGAATACAAAATCGTTGGCATTGTGTAGATCTTACAAATTATTATTATTCGCGACTTTTTGAATGAACCACCTGCACTGGCGCCGAGTGCTGTGAGTATTAGTACATCGATGCGCGAGCTCTGACTCCCCGGCTACGTCCGGGAGCGCAGTTCTCGGCGAGTATAGGGTACGTACAGGTCTGCTTGCTTACAAAAGTTTTTTTTATGAGCCGTTAAGTCGTGAAGATGAAAGTCGATATCATGCTCGCATAAGTGAAAAGGCTCGACTGAGCAAAAGAACTTAGACACAAAACCAATCCTAGCAAAGTCATGCGCGCGCGCACACACAAAACCGCTCGTTATACGCCTGAATGGTCATGGTTACTAGGTCTTTTGGGGGTCTTTTGTTCCGTCCGATGTGAATAGAACGAACCCGCTCGATCCTTTAAGGATCAATGATTGCACCTGCCAGCTCCTTAAAAATCGAAAGTAATCTTTGAGGGTCGTTTTCTCGATAAAATAATTTCCATAACGCCCCTCCAACGTCTCTTTTAAAACCATGTATCTCCGCAATAAAACAAAATTATGTATCGTGTTAGGTATCAAATTAAAGAGGAAGAAAAGGAGAAAACGACCATACTATTAACTCAATTTCGACCTCGGTCGAGAAGTGCACCTTTTTGTCGTGTGTCACTAAATCCCTTTAATAATGGGTACAAATAAACAAACTTTCTTTGAATCCTTTTAAAACTGAATTTATGTCATTTGGATCCACGAACAAACTATCAAAAATACAGGATCCTATACAAATTAATATGGATGATCATCAGATTTTACAAGTGGATACTGCTTAGACTGGAAAGAATAGTTTGAACAAAAATGCTCTTCTTGGTAGCTTGAAAAGATATTTACCTGATGAAGGTTTGAAACTTTTAGCAAATGCCCTGATTTTACCCCTTTTGGAATACTGTAGTAATGCTTGTTCTGATTGTTCACAAGGTACTAAGGATATACTTATACGCCAAAATAGAAGAATGGCAAGAGTCGAGGTGCGTACCTCAACAAAAGAAGTTTTAAATCGCTTGCATTTGCCAAGCATTGAAGAGAGATGGACTTTTAATAAGTGTATAATGGTACATCATTCATCGAGTGACCAAGCACCAATGTATTTAGCTACAATGTTGATCAAATCTCAATTTTTACATAACCATAATACTAGAAACGCGGATAACAATGCATAAAACTATGCACACTAAGGGATCGATCAAATGTTGAACTGAGAAATGAATCAAGAAAACATTCACAAATATAAATAAGTGAAAACACAACATTATTTTATATAACATCAACTGATAAATATATGCTCCATGACAATTTACAAAATTTAAAGGGGTGGAATTATTTTAAATGCCATACCGTAGAACACCATCGTCAAGCACCCCCAATCACCTACACGCGTCTTGCTTTTTAAAGAGCGCCAGCTCTTTGTCCAAAAGGGAAACGTTAATTAAGAATGCAAATAATGGTGAGGAATATTCATGAGGATAATAATGGAGGTGAATCTCATGGAAACGTCACCTAAAAATACAATGGTGATGAATATTCATGTGAAAACTCCGCCTAAAATAGACAACCACTGTGCTGTTATTTGTACGGAGCTGTGTTTGATATGGGGCGTATACAGGGGGTCCCACCCCCCATGCACATTTAAAACCTCTGTCCCCTCTGTCCAAGTTGTTAGTCAAAATTTAAACAGATGAATCAACTCAAAGGAAATAACATGACAGGATAATTTGTAATTAAGGATATGTAAAATACAGATAATTAAAGTAGCTTTCAATGTAGGCCTACATGTATGTACTTTCAAGGTTCTTGCACCCCCTCCCCCCCCCCCCCCCCCCTGCCAGGTAAACGTTTTCCGCCCTACGCCTTCTGGGTTATCTAAGTGTTCATGGGTTCCTTTTTTTTAGTTTAAAGACTCGTGAAAGAAATTAAATGAGGGTATTTTGTATCGGTATACCATCAGCCTTTTTTGTACAATATAATTCTCATTGTTCTATGCAGCATTTAGATTCGACGTTGCCACTGACAACCTGCCCCTTCGGTAACAGAATCTACCATTCACGCCCTGAACAAAAGCTTTCTGCATACATCAGAGCGCTTGACAACAAACAATGCTTGGCTGACCTTTCATATAACATGTTTGATGAAGCAAGAACTAGTACATGTGTTCTACATTAAGCCCTGGTCACAACCCACCGTGCGTGTTTTTAGTCCGTACGTTTTTTGGGGAGGCCACGGCCGCCACGTTTTTTCTGAAAACGTGGGGAGGGAGTGGCAAGAGCTTCGAGGGAGTACGTCAACGCACGGTGTAAGTACGTGGCCCGCACGCCACGCCTGGCCGTGAGCGGTTGCGTGCATCGTACGTTGCGCACGTGGTAAGTGAGTTGTACGTGCTTACAACGTGCTTACAACGTACGATCTCCGTGCGATTGCCACGTTATCGTACGGAGGCCGTACTTACATGTGCTGCTCACGTTGTAAGTGGGTGCAAGTGCGAACAACCTTTTCTGCTCATATTATACTGCAGAAATCAGTGCGCACAACGTGCGTTAGAAATCAGTGCGCACAACGTGCGTTGTAAGTGCGGAGCACGTGCTTACTCGGTACGGTCCACGTGAGTTCTGCGTGCTCATTGGACAGTTGAACTGGGGAAGTGCCGAGTAAGCACGGACCACGCACTTGCGCAGCACGCACGTGCGCTCATTGGCTGTAGAGGGCACACGCGTCACCCGTACTGGGGGTGAATCGGTAGCCCGAACGCAGCGAAAGTTCCTCGTGCACTAAAAGTGCTACGGAGTGTCTGCGTGCTCCCAAATCCGTACTGAGGCGGTACTCACCACGTACGGATACCCACATTTTGCCCACGTTTTTGCAAGTAGACAGCACGCACTTGCAAGTACGGCGGGTTGTGACCACGGCTTTAAATTGTCTGCTACGTGTCGTGTCCGTAGAATGCCAGGTTTTTAGTATGGTTGGTATTACCAGGGTCGGATCAAAGAAGGTTCAGGGACGAATGCCCCCTATTTTTGTATGTACTATTTTTGTTGTACCTTTACTTAATATTACTTTTTTTAATCCAGTCATACAAGTAAAGGCTATTCGAGATCCTTAATTTCTTCTGATTCTGAATGACACTGGTATATATAATGCATTTATCACACCCCTAAAGTTCCAAAATGCTGAACTCGCCCCTGCCTCTAATATAAACGAAAAGGTACACGATATCCACGTATAGTATAGTAGAAATACCAAGTAACATGTGAAGTTGGTTAGTTAGCTCATCGGTAAAATACTGTGTCCGATACCTATGAACCTGGTGGGAACTGGTTCAAATCTTCCTAGGGGGGTCATTTTTGTGTATATTTTTTTCGTATTAATTTAAATTTTCATATTTTATGTTGATTTTATCCAAATTACATATCAAATGTAATAATTTCTGTTTTTTCATTTTTTAATATTATTATTTTTTTCTTTTATTTGTGTGATTTATTGTTTGTGTCTTCTTTTTTCATAAATCATTTTTGTTTTCATCATAATTATGTAACACGCAATTTTGATTACATATCCCGTATTTCTTCGTTGTCAGGTACAAATTGGTAGCGTGAAAATGGCCTACAATATTCAACTTAAACTCTCTAGAATAGGTTTGCCTACGCGCCATGTTAGTGTTTCTATACTGCGGCGTTACACTGCGAGATAGGATTATAGCATGCAAGAATGCTATATTCTACTACTATACATGGAAGTCGTGTGCCTTTTTGTTCATAGAGGTAGGGGCGAGTTCAGCATTTGGAGTTTTAGGGGGTGTGATAAATGCATTATATATACCAGTGTCATTCAGAATCAGAAGAAATTAAGGATCTCGAATAGCCTTTACTTGTATGACTGGATTAAAAAAGTAATATTATGTAAAGGTAAAACAAAATTAGTACATACAAAACTAGGGGGCATTCGTCCCTGCACCTTCCTGGATCCGACCCTGGTATAATACCAACCATACTTAAAAACCTGGCATCCTATCGACATGACACGTAGCAGACAATGGAATGATATTTGTTAAGTTTGAAAGAACACATATACTCGTTCTTGCTTCATCCAACATGCTTTATATGAAAGGTCAGACAAGCATTGTTTGTTGTCAAGCGCTCTGATGTATGCAGAAATAGCTTTTGTTCAGGGCGTGAATGATCTTACAATGTACATGGTAGACATTGGTTCATCCATTCACTAATTCGGAACACATCTTAACCTCCAGCACCTTACTCTATACACACACAAATGACAAAATAAGCCATTATTTTGGGATAAGCCTGCCGAACTACTAGCACGTCCAGACGGCGTTTATTACAAAACTTTGATCTAATTCATTTTGTATTATCTAAGTTCAATATACAAAATTACGAACAAATATTCATACAATGAATACAATTGAGATACCAAGTACAAACTGACCAAACTCAATTGAACTATAATCTTGTGCCTAAATAAATAGACCGGGATTAAAAAACCAGAGATAAAACTTAATAAGCGCAAATCCTCTGGGAAAACCCTATGACTATGAATCAAACTATACCGATAAAACTTTCTAAGTACCAGCTCAATCTGCATAGATACATTATCAACCTTATAAAAACACAAATATGCAACATTACGCAAAATGTAATGAAGGATCTCGGATCTAACAAACAATGCCGTTTATACCTATTGTATACTCGTTAATTATACCACGTTTGACGTATAAAATCAAACGTGCATGTAGCGTGAATCGAAAGGCTAGAATGACTTTCTTCTATATACCGCGCCCTACACGGGCGCCTATCCTTTCATTCAAATACTCCCGCGGCGGAATCAATAGATTCCGCCACGCATGCCTGAGCACAATTAAGTGCCCTCACTTATTGCCGTTCGAACAACATTTGCCTGCTATACCATGTAACGCAGGCAAATACATTTACCGAAGGGGCAGGTTGTCAGTGGCGACGTCGAATTTAAAGTCTGCATAGAACAATAAGAATTTGTGTGGTACACAAAAGGCTTATACCGATACAAATACGCTAATTTACCTTCTTTCATGAGTCTTTAAATCAAACAGCAGGAACCCATGAACACTCAGATGACCCAGAAGGCGTAGGACGGCAAAAGTTTACCTGGCACACGTAGGAGGGGGGGGGGGGGCAAGAACGTTGAAAGTACATACATTTAGCAAATGTAGGCCTACATTGAAAGCTACTTTAATTATCTGTATTTTACATATCCTTAATTACAAATTGTCATGTCTTGTTCTTTCCTTTGAGTTGATTCATCTGTTTGAATGTTTACTAACAACGGGGACAGGGGCTTTAAATATGCATGGGGGTGGGACCCCCTGTATACGCCCATATCAAACACAGCTCCATACAAATAATAACACAGTGGTTGTCTATTTTAGGTGGCGTTATCACATGAATATTCATCACCATTTTATTTTTAGGTGGCGTTTTCCATGAGATTCACCTTCATTATTATTTTCATGAATATTCAACCCATTATTTGCATTCTTGATTAATGTCTCCCTTTTTGGACACATAGAGAGCGCTCTTTAAAAGCAAGATACGTATAGGTGCTTTACGACGGTGTTCTACGGTATAAGATGTATATTTTGTATTTGATCATTAATAGTAATAATTGGATTATATATTAGTGATCGATTATGAGAGTAAGGAATCGATCGAATGTTGAACCGAAAGATGAATCAAGAAAAAATTCACAAATATAAATACATGAAAACACAACATTATTTTATATAACATCAACTGTTAATTAAATGCTCAATGACAATGTACACAATTTAAAGAGATGGAATTATTTCAAATGCCATATAAGATGTATATTTTGTATATTAGTGATCGATTATGGGAGTAAGGAATCGATCAAATATTGAACCGAAAGATGAATCAAGAAAACATTTACAAATATAAATAAATGAAAACACATTATAATTTACTAAAACATCAACTGTTAATTAAATACTCCATGACAATTTGTAGTGATATTTCGCCCATAGGCCTTTTTCAAACTCTTACTTATATAATTGTAATATAGTTTACTTATATTTTAATATAATATGGATAATAAACTGAAAATAATAGAGCATTATCAGATGACTTAAAAGTAAGTCACAGTTTGATACACATTACCCTGTTTTAAAACAATGTAACAGAGTATTATTAAGAAATTAACAACAAATTAAAGATCACATTATTGTTTGATTATTGGATAGATATTTGTAATATTAATAAAATATGTTGTATTATACTCATCTTTTTAAAGAAAGTTATCTTGATTTTTCGGTTATATAATAACCTTAATTAAATTAACATTTAAGTGCTATTCTACTATGAATACTAGACTACCCTGTAAATCAATCAATACATACTACAATACGAAATTTACCGATATGAATAGAGGAAAAGACTAATTAAACAAATTAGTACATAACACATTCTATCATCAATACAATTAGCTAATTAGATAACTTATATGTTTCATGTATTAACATTCTGTTTTTAAAGGGAAAGGCCAGTAGTGGGAAATAGCTTTATTGGTCAAACTAATTGATTAGTATTATTGAAATAACATAAAAAGGAGCGTGTGTGGAAAAATCTGAACCGAACTATCGTCAAATGCAGAAAAATCAGTAAAAACGTTTATGAAAGCCGCTAAAATTGAGCCTAAATTCACCGTCAGCTTGGTCCGTCTGCTCTGGCCATATTTGTACACTCTTTCGAGCGATTTGCTTGGGCGATTTACCATGTGCGCATTTGCCATAGGATTTACACGCATCGCTCGTGGCTGTATATCAACCGTCGCGATATCTATCCAGGCCGGATCGATATGATAATTTACCAAATATATCAATTAGTAGGCGGTTTCCAGGCAAAATTTGTATCATCACGTATTAGTCAAAACATTTTAGTTCACATGATTGGTAATAAGAGCTTCCATTTCATTTTTTGAGAGGGGGGCGTTTCCAAAACTGGTCTATACATTTAAAGCCTGAAATAAAAGTCAAGACAAATTAACAATTTAAATAACACAGTTACAACCATGTTAAACATATGTCTCTATAAATTAAAATAAAGTAATTCTCACTGTCATTACTGTTTTTGAAATAATGTGAATTATAATTGTTTTACTAACTTTACAAAATGCATGCAGACATACAAATAGGAATATTAATTTAAAAAATATATAAATCAAAACTGCATCCATTTGTCTTCGTTTAATGATATGTTGGTATTCTTAAACATACATTTAATTTCAATCAACAGTTATTACAATACATACCATAACAAAAACAACAATCCTACAGGTTAAATGTGACTTATCTCAATGTAATCATAAAGATGGTAGAACATATTAAGACAAGTACTTCGGAACCCCAAACCTAGTAACTCAGTAATTTTATATGGAATACTAAAATCAACAAAATCAAAAGAATGTAATAAAAGTTTGCATGTCAGCAAAATAACCCTGTGATTAGATGACTAAATTTAATGTATCATATTTAATTATAAAAAAAAGGTTTTACTTCAGTATTTGGGGAAACACAAATTAATGTGTTTCACGTATATCATTGACATTCTTTCTCTGTTTGACAAAAACAAATGAAACACATTTCTGATTATACTCAAATGAAACCAAAAAAAATACCAAAGTTGACTTAGATGAAGTGTAATATGGGTAGATGTTTACTCCAGGGTAACCATAGAGACATTCAGCACTCCTGCCAAAGTACCTTCACTGTCTTGACCATGGTTGGCACCTTGGCTGCACCTTAATGCAAAATGTAAACAAAATACAGGAACATTAACAACTCACATGAACGTGTCTATATAGTTAAGGAATGTCCACGATTTGAATTTAAATAATGTCTACCTTATTTGTGACATTCTCTCTCCTCAATCTAGATTTGTTTGTAAAAAGAAATCAATACAAATTAAATGTAATACTTTTAGTGATATCAAAACTAGTTGGTACTAATAAACATCCTTCAGAACTAATTATCACAACCCTTAATCCAGTATAAATGCATCACTAGTTCATGCACAAATGCATTCTAATTTGTATTATAATATGAGTGCTCTTTTTGAGGCAGAAGCTATTACATGTACTACAAAAAAAAAGAAAAATCAAGTCATTTCTTACAGGATGACACTTTTTCCTAAACTATTTAAATAATTTTTGTTCTGATTTCCAAAAGTAAAACAGAACAATGTATGTCCAATAGTTGTTCCACTGATATGTCTTGTACCTACTTGAAAGAAGCAAACTTAGTCCCAGAAACCCTCAGTCTGTTCATTGAAGTGCTCATCAGTCAGTGAAGAGTGATACCACTGCTTAATTTTATCTGCCTGTACATGGGAATCAGCAAATAAATCATACTTAAGTTCGATATACAATATAAATGTTCCTTTCTATTAAATACAGTGTTTTAGACCCATGTGACCTGAAGCTAAATCATTACTTAGATCCAAACCTAGATATGTATCTTACTTGTAGAGTCTTTAGTACGGAAATAAAATAATTTGGGATTTAAAAAGAAAGAGGAATAACACATAAATCTATTGAAACAATTATTCATCATCTTTATTCAAAATTGTGGGTATAATTTTAATCAAACTAGTGAAACAACATTTCATTAATAACTATAATTACATTATGACAATGAATTCATTATTATTTTAGAACTTTTTCATCCTCTCTTCAATTTAAAATAAGTTAAGAGAAAAATTATTTGAAATCTTGCCTGTGTCAAAGATTAATCCTGTAGCATAATAGTTTCCCCTCTAACATTGATGAGCCGACACCGTCGGGCTTACTAAACATGCGTACACTCAGGGCCAGACCTGGGGGATACCCCCTCCCAGACCCTGCCCCTCTGGCTCTGCCCCTGCCTTCGGTTGCTTCGCTCCCTCGGGACTCATTTTTGGCTGTAAGCTATGATGTTGGATCATACAAATGTGGCATATGGTTTATGTTTTATGCACCAGAATTGCACCATTTCAAGTATATAAATGCCAAATCTTCGTGGGAGGGGGATACCCCTCCCAAACCCTACCCCTCGGTCGCTTCGCTCCCTCGGGACTCATTTCGGGCTGTAGCTATGTTGTTAGATCATACATAATGTGGCAAATGGTTTATGTTTTTATGCACCATTTCAAGTATATAAATGCCAAATCTTCCCCGTGGGAGGGGGATACCCCCTCCCAAACCCACCCCCTCTGGCTCTGCCCCAGCCCTCGGTCGCTTCGCTCCCTCGGGACTCATATTTGGCTGTAAGCTATATTGTTGGATCATGTTTTTATGCACCAGATTGCACAATTTCAAGTCAAAAAATGCAATCGCTCCCTACCGTGGGAGGAGGGACTCCGCTCAGTCACTTCGCTCCCTCTGGCTTGGTCGCTTTATCCTCGCAATGTCTCACTCGCACCTCTGGCTCAAAGTTGGCAACTCTGTGAGTGTGGTTGGGCATGAGCCCCTAAACACATAAATCGTGAGCCCCCTTAGGGTTTTGCCCCCCCCCCCCCCCCCCACCCAATCCAAAACTGCTTCCGGCGCGCCTGACCAGAGATATTCTAGTAATTGTTTCATGTCATTATCCAGTCGATTCCTCTAGTTCTGCTTAGGCATCAGGACAATTGGCCGCATGAAATTCGAGTCTCAGTATAGTCGGTCATCAGCAAAAGTGCGCCCTGGATCATCCAGGAATTTATATTACTGGTGATCGTTTTTTTTTTTTCTTTCACCTTTCCAGGCATTTATTGGTTTCAATTTAAGCTCCATACAGTTTAACAAATCATATTTCAATCATTTTCTCTTTTACATCAATTTAAACATTAAAAATATGTTTTTATCATATATGGTAAATTATACAATTCTTTTTTGTTTTCTTTACGCAGGTAATCATTAATTTGTATGCGAAAGTGAACTTCCTTTAAAAATGTAAACCATAATGTTGTGCTTCTTTCATCTTTTCCCGATTGATTTCTTATTACTATAATTTTATATATGCTCCAAAAAGCTATAGTTAAAATATCATTTATCTTGTCTTCTATATTTATTTGCAGTAATGTAAATGCATTCATTTCTACATTTACATTATAAACATGTTTTACCATTTGCGTAAAATTTCTAAAAAATATTTCATTCATTTTACATTCCAATAGAGCATGATATAAGTCTTCTCGACAATGACATGTTTCACATGTATCACTATTATTAAAGGAGGGGTTCTGACGATTTTCAGCATTTACCAATCAAAGAAACAATAATCGTTCAACAAATTGCCTTTGTCCCGACGAAAAAAGAACAACTGGATCATTCACAATCACTTTTGGACTAAATAAGGTAACAGTTCTTGATCGAATCTGCCGCCAGTGGGATCTATCCCAACATGCAATATTCGTGACGTCGATGCCTCACTTTGCTGCCAATACAAAGAAAAGTGAGGCTGGCGAGTCACGCGATCACGTGATAAAAATCGCAAGCGTACAGAAAAAAGACGATGCATATCAAAAATTGCAGACACATAACAATCGAGTATAAGTCATCCTGATGGGATAATTTTTTTAATAAAAATATATTACCAATGAGTAATTTTTTTAGATTTTGGTACATTAATTTTGAAATCGAACCATCCCTTTAAGTTCCCACAGAAATAATTTTCTTTTTACAACGATCAAATTATAAATTACTTTAAAATTAAATTGTCTTAATTTGTTCTCCTTGATACATACAACTTTTCTTTTACAAACATGTTTCCAATCAACATAACAATCTAATTTCTTTACCCAATATGATGGGCCTTCGATTGCATTTCCATTTTTTTAAAGTGAAATATATAATAATTTACTTGCTACTTTTTGAATAAGTCTTTCTTTTTCTCCAATCAAAACTTTTGGTATTTCTAAACATATTGGTTCTTTCAAATTATTCATCCATACTTTGGGTATCGCTTTTTGTAATCTAAAATATTCGAACATTACAATTACTTTTGATTTCTTATTACGAACATTTTCTATTAATTTTGACGTTGTGATACATCTATTATCAGAACAGACATTTTTCAAATAAATTATTCCACTTGAATACCAGTTCTTAAAAAAGAAAGGTTTCTTTTCAAATACTACATATTTATTATACCATATAATCTGTTTATCTAAATCAACACTATTATTTTCATTTTGTTTATTCATAATAACCCATGATTTCAATATTTCAAAATAAGACTCTGGCAATTTGCTAGCAAAGTATGTGTCTACCATATATACATCAATAGAACAATTCATAATTAACTTTAGCCCACCTAGTGATTGAAAATACAAATTTGACATCTCTTTCCAAAAGCCATCTGAATCATCTAATATTTTACCTAGCCATTTTAATCTAAAACTTATAATCAACTTTTCAATATCAATCATCTTAATACCACCTTCATGATAATCTTTAGTAATTGTTTCTCTTTTAACTTTATCTGTTTTTGAGTTCCAAACAAAATTATATAGAATTTTTTCTAGTCGTTTTCTTATATATTGTGGTACCGAACAATACATTATCAAATGAACAACTTGACTAATGAGCAATATTTTTACAATAAGTACTCTACCAAAAAGAGTCAGATTTCTTTTTTTCCAATTATCTACAATTCTTTGAATCTTTTGTAATTTTGTTTCCCAATTTTTTTTTTACCACCAGTTCCAAATCAGTACTTATATGAACTCCTAAATATTTTACGCTACCTTCAGTATTCATGAAAATCCCATCTTTGTAATATTGGGCCTAACCATATCAATATTGTTTTATCTTTATTAATAAGGGGACCGGCTGCCTTTCCGAATAATTCTAGTTCTTTCATAATATATCTTAAAGATGATTTTTCCCGAAAAAATAACGATGTATCGTCTGCATATTGCAGCACTTTTAATTCTATTTTGTTATCACCATACAAAATACCTTTAATTTGTTCATTTTGTCTTATCATTTCTGCCATTATTTCTACGGCCAATATAAACAGCATTGCAGATAGAGGGCAGCCTTGCCTTATTCCTCTACCTATCTGAAAACTTCTAGTTTTCCACCCAATAACTAATACTGAACTTTCTACATCTTTATACATCAATTTTACCCAATTACAAAAATCTACTCCTAAATTAAAATGTCTTAAACATTCTTCTATAAACTGAAATCATATAGTATCGAAGGCTATTTTCTGAAATAGCAAGCGGCCCTTTGCCATAATACCTCAATACAGATCATACCAGTCCTCTGACGCCATCTCGTTTCAAGTACGGCGTTAAAGGTTCCATGAAATGCAAATGCATGTGTACTTCGTCTGCACATCAAATACCATTATTTGTAAACTGTTTGACCTAAATATGTTCTGTTTATTTTAAATACTTTAGCAAATGTTGTGTTAATTCTTGCTAAGCCCCACCCCTTCAAAACTCTCTAGAGTGGTATTCTAGTTGTGACATCAGTCAAATAAGACATGGGACTTACAACTTATATATATTTCATCTACTTGCTCTCAAGTGATGCACTATTGTACTATGTTGTATAATTTTCGATGAATGTATACTTCAAATACGCAAACCAGCCTGTAACACCATACTTGAAATTACCCATTGTTTGCAGTAACAGGTTTTACGGCTACGCCACTTCCTTTGAACTTGATAAATCACTTTAAAATCATTAGAAAATACATATCTTGAGGTACAAATTGGCTTGATCATTTTAATTTTAAATGTCTATAAGATAAAAGTAAGCGTTTTGATATACTACTTTTCATGGACATGCAAACATAAACAGTTATTTATTATGACGTTTGAGTAACTCTTAAACTGCTTTCCTGACTTTTTAATCTAGATATATAAAATCACCATAAATGACAGTATGCTAGACAAAGCTCTGTTGATGAGGCTGTGGTCCTGCCTTAAAGCCTTCACCTCACTAAGGGTAATCTACCTGGATGACCTGCGCATCGAAGAGGAGAGCCTCGTCAGCTTCGTGCAGGTGTGCAGGTCTATCAGCACCATGCGTTACATAGAGTAAGTGCACATTGTCATCTGAATTGGTTTGTAATATATTTGTGTTTTAATGTTATATTGCTCTCCAGATACGGCGCTGCGTGGTTCAAGGTTTCCATATACAAAGCGTATCCAAAAAGGTAATCGATGTTTAAGGGTCTATTGTTTCAAAATGAATTATATACATTCAAACCTTAAATGAAAAATATATGGAAAGTTTAACTCTTCAGCGTTAATTTGATACCTGTCTTGTGTCAGCACTGTCACGTATTACTGAATGCGTGACATTGCTGATTCATGAAATATCAAATTAAAGCTGAAAATTACTTTTCCACCTATTTCTGAATTAAGTTTTGAAATAATAAAATTTGTAAATAATTGGCTTTTGTAAACCGATAAACTTTTTGTGATACGGTCTGTATATCGCTGCCAATTTTGCAACTATACCCTCAGCTTCCCGCCCCCCCCCCCCCCCCCTCCCGTGTGGGACCTGTGTAGTGATTCTTTCCGTGTTCAATAAGATATAAATTCGAGTATAATGATGTAAGCTATATTATTTTGTCCTGTCTTGAACGGCCGTGAACCTGGGTCCCGTTTCATAAATCGTATTGTAACTACATGGACTTATAATTACTGCTGGAGCATTATAGCTGTTGCCATGGTAGTTGCATTAATCGGACACTTCGAACAATTGGAAACGTTTCATAAAACGAGGCCCAGTTGTGAATGTAAACTGTACTTGAATGCAAATATTATCCAAAGAAAATGAATTGCAAGCAAATCAAATAAAAAGAAAGAACTATAAATATGCACAAGATGAACGGAAAAGCAGCGTACAAAAATGCATTATTGAAATGATACGATTGTGTTTTAACAGCTTTATACTGCGCATGTCAACCATGCATGCAATACCACTGGCTTAGCTCTGTTCATGCTGTACCGTAAATGTTTGAATAAAAGCGCTATGGTACATGGCTCTGTACGTTGTCTTTAAAATAGCGTCAGCTGAGTCCCAAAGTAGGAAGTTTTCCGAACCGTTGAATGCAAATTTAATGTGAATGATAATGAATATTGATGATGAATAATGACTACTAAATGTGAGTTGGTAAAGCTTGCGATTGAAATAAATGATAATACATGAGATTAGTGTTTCGCATCCAGACTTTCCTTGATTTGAGTGTTTATGGAAATATTGTCAGCCTCCATAAAATTGATTATCAGCTCCGTCACTAAATTTTCTAGACTCCATGATTTTCTAAATTGAGAATTGCGGACAACACTGAAATATTTACATCGGACATGAACAAATTAAAGGTGAAACTTAAATGTGCTAATAATATCACACCGCATTTTGATCTTTGTCAAATTTGATCTATATGTACATAAGAAGAAAACAAATGATGTCTGGGGTTAGTTAGGGTTTGGGTTTTGGATTGTTTTTGTTAAAGGGACTTAGTAACATTGTCCAAATCCTCAAAATAAAATTTTAATTCTAGCGGTTCCCTTATACCTTGTTGTATTCGTATTAACAATAAAATCATGGGACAGGTTTCGGTTTTTCAAATTTCCCTTTCGTTACAAAGATATGTATGATAGAAGTATTCAGATAAGAAAAACTCCGGGCGAGTTTTTCTTCTGTGTACAAAGTGAGTGCAGTGAGTTACTGAATATCACTTTGCATTTTCGCTCATTACTTGGCCATACAATGTCCATTTGACTTGAAATTTTCACACAATACCCTGTGGACATATGAGATAACAACAATATACATTGCACCAACCATTCATCACTTTTTGTACATGTCAACACAGTTACTAGATCCCTTTAAGGATGGTATAATGATCAATTATTATCAGTGCATATTTACATTCATATGAATTTCCCGAGTTGAGCATATATAATCATCTTCGAGAAGGCATGCCCTTAGTACAGGAATATAAGAAATAACAACAAAACACTGTTTATACATTTATGCAATAACGTTAAGACTGGAGGCACAATATAATCCCGAACGTGTTTTCTTGAATTCCATCTATTATATGATTATACCTTGTAATGGAATCTTGAATAACGGTTGTTATTGGCACTAATTTATGCTTACCCGCTCTCCATTCAGCTTGCCTGACGGAATAGGTACTTATGGATAAAATGCATTTTTCAATACATGTCGATGAAACTAGATATTTAAGCAGGGACATATTCAATACGAAAGACGAAGTTACAAACAAAAGAACAAACATAAAACATTACTTAGAGAAGAGCCGTCTTGCCAGGGTCAGAAAATTAAGCGTTTTAGAGGTAGATTTGCTACATTTCACAATGATATATGTTTGTAATTCAACGTTATTTTGTAAATTGTTGAACGAACACACTTTGCACACACTCAGTGGCTACTTCGTCAATCAAGCTGAATGAAGGTCGGGCAAGCTATGCTGGTTGCCAAGCACAACATTTATTCACGATCCCATTATATGACAATAGATGGAATAGAATTTTCCCCTGCTTGAATATTAAGTTAAATCGGACATCATTGAATTTCTTTCATTAATCGTTGACAGAATACATTCTGCACAAATCAGCTGCTATTTCGACAAGCAAGCTGAATGTATGTCGGGCAAGCATCAATGGTTGCCAAGAACAAAACATATTTACGATTCATTTAAGGTATCATCATATATGGAATAAAAGAAAGAAACATTCGAGATTATATCGTGCCTCCAGTATTCAAACGATTCGCTCGTTCTTTATTTTCTACACTGAGGGCATGACTTCTGGATGATGATTATCCCTATATTCAAATCTGGGATAATGTTACATAGTTATTAAATTAATATCGGGTGTTGATATTCTATTGTCTGCATGGAGTCTAAATCTCCTTAAAGAGCTTTTAAAAAACGTAACAATATACAACTAATCATTGAATTTCATATACATTAAGATGTTGACTTCATTTGACTGTTGTTGATGAGACCCATCATAATATCCAATGTGTTATTGTTTATCATTCATTTGACATTTCATTTAAAAATGTCTTACCTTAAATACTCTTGCTACTATCTATTTTCTTCATAAACACTCAGATCAAGGGAAGTCCGAATACGAAAAGCTAATTACAAGAATAAACTTCGCTATTAACGCGTAAAGCGAAACATTGTTTTTCCACAATAATGCAATAAAGATAATAGTCCCGATACAAGACTCCCCATTCATATTAGCCTTTGTTAATATTCGTTGCCAATGCCAGTGTGATGCCCCTGTGACACTTCTCCGCATTTTGGATCCGCATGGTTTCGGCACTGTGCCGAAACCATGAGGGAAGGATGCGTGGCCCGCATCATCACATCATGTTTCCGCCACACTTCGGCACTCTTCACGCATTGTCCCGCCATGTTTACGCCATCTGTCCGCATTTGTCGTTTTGGTCATTGTTTCACGATACCTTTTTTCAACTGGTTCAACGTTGATAGGTCACAGTTTAGCAATCGAAGGAAGAAGAAGAAGAGGAAGAAGAAGAAGAAGAAGAAGAAGAAGAAGAAGAAGAAGAAGAAGAAGAAGAAGAAGAAGAAGAAGAAGAAGAAGAAGAAGAAGAAGAAGAAGAAGAAGAAGAAGAAGAAAAAGACTTTTGACTTTTCAAAAGGATATCTTTATTTACAAACTATAAATCAAAGTCAGAGGTTTACAATAAAAGAATAGTACATAATACAACAATAAAGTTTGTTTACAAAGGTAATACAAGGATAAACATTGTTACTAAAGTAAACAATGTAAAATCAATACAACGTAATAACAAACGCACCTACATAAGGTAAATGCAACTCTAAAACAACCAAATCAATTTGCAATCATCGAAAAGGAACAGAGTATTATTGTGTGACCACGTTTTTAGAAAAGCATCGACATTGTGGCACAAATGATAATAATGAAATTCATACAAAATCCTGCTTTTTAACCGATGCTGCCAAATAATAACATGATTGGAAAAAGTATTTGTACGAAACAAAGTATACAGGGTGTTTAAAAAAAAAGGTAATCGAAGTTCAAAGGTCAATCATTTCAAAATGATACATTCTCATACTTTTAACCAGACATAGATATAAAGAGTAGTTATTCAGCTTTAATATGATACCTTTCCGGAATCACTAATGTCACGCATCGCTGAGTTCTCTGTTGTTGAAGGTGGCACGTCGAAAACACACTTTTTGCAAGTTTGGGCTAATGAATGAAAGATTGAAAGTACAATAATGGTGCCACACTTTAATGAAAACGTTGATTTAAATAATTTGTGTTGGGTATGCGAGTTAATGAATCGTTTAGCTGAATACATTCACCGATATCATGCATGATTATGTACATTTTACTTGAACATGAATATGCGCTGGCCTGCCATCCACCAGAAGTAAATTCTTATGTTGATATCATTCGTTAAAAATGGACAACTTGGATTAGAAACTTTGAAGAAGGTCAAGTGATTGGGCCATTTTTCTTCAAAGAAATAAACATTAACTGGTAACATGTACATTTAGATGATACCTCAGTTGGAGGAACACATTAGGCAACAGGTGCGAGGAGTATTTAGACAGATTCAGGACAGTGCCCAAACCCATCACCGTGTCGCTATCACAGATGGACTAGGGGAGCTCTGACAGTGGGGAAAGGGTCATTGCGATAACAAATGAGATGGAATGGCCACCAAGGTCATCTAATTAATTTTTGTTGACCTCTTAATGTTTGGATATTTAAAGAACAAGGTTCTGGGTGATTTGCAGGGCCGCAATCGACACGAAGTGGATGTTTTAGCACCAAAATGATAACTAATCCCTAAGAGTTATGTGACACCACTCATTTTTCAAGAATCCATTCATAAGCCCAAACTTGCAAAAAGTGGGTTTTGCACATGTCATATTCAACGGCAAAGAACTCAGCGATGCGTGACATTGTTGATTCAGAAAAGGTATCAAATTAAAGCTAATGAGTAACTCTTTACATCCATATCTCATTTAAGGTGTGAACATATCTAGTTTTGAAATAATTGACCTTTGAACTTCGATTACCTTTTTTTGGACACGCTCTGTATATGACACACTTGCAACTAATGATAAAAATATTGCGAGGCGTACTGCCTCCCTGCTACGACCACCTCCACACGGGACAAGGGACCAATATAAATCAAAATTCAAAAGTAAGGATGGGAACAAACGATTCAATAATACGGACAAAAGACTAAGGACCGGTTGAATGGCCGGGCATCGGATACATAAGTGTTCAATTGTACCTGGTGTATCCTTACACCAGCCGCAGTGTCGCGGCTACTGGGTAGAACAGTGATTGCGTAACATCAACAAAGAATTGACTGTGTACGTTAAACGTTTCTTTTGTTCCGCTCCCGTGATTGCGGGTTCTACATTCAGTTGCATGTTGCATACCGTACAGGAGAAATGTGCGGGAGTCCTGTGGATATATCTGCCGTGGGTGTCGTGGTGGCTCGTGTTAGATGTCCGTAAGTTGACAAACGATAGTGCCGCGACAATCCAAAGTGTAATCTGCATAATAAATAACACTTTTCCAGGCGAAATGAAGTCAATGAATATCAACAAGTTTGATCACATACACTCCCTTCAAGTACATCAACAAATCAAAACAAAGATATTCACGTAAGATGGCATGCTCAAGTAGCAAAATGCTAAAATAAGTAGAGCTAAATAAATCGTATGGCGACAGTGACAGCGCCCCACACTATACAGAGGCGAGCAGCAAGATTCGTTCTCAAACAATTCCGCCATTCTGAGAGTGTGTCTGCTATGATTCAACAACTTCAATGGAGCACCCTGGAAAGACGCAGACACATCTCCTGCCTTAGCCTCCTCTACAAAATTCAGAATGGCATGGTAGCAATTACACCTGACCAACTACTCACACCAATGGCCCCAAGCATCACCAGACAATACCACCCAAATAAGTTCAAGCACATACCTACTCGAAACCAGCTTTACCAGAACTCCTACTTTCAACGGAATTTCAATAACAGAATAAACTTTATTAAATTTTTATCAAAATCGGTTCAGAAATGGCTGAAATATCCAATAACGTAACCATTAATTTGTAGGGGGCCCCACAATTATTTTGAACCAGCCGTTAATTTTGTTTTTGTAATTCTTCATCTTTTCAAATATTTACAAAAGATGTTTTATATACTAGTTGTTGATTATCTCTCTATCTAATCTTTATTTCAACTAAACATCACATGCAAAATATTTTATTTAAAATGGTTGAAACCAATGAGTATTTAGAGAGCGCCCTCTTGAATTTGAACGGCTCTTTTTTAATGATAACAGGCCTTTTACTGAAGTCATTTGTAATGTTGTATTCCTGTCGAGCATGGTGGAGTAATAACTGTTATTTTGTAATGTTTACTACTAAAATTCAGTTTGAACAAAATTATACTCTCTTTACCAAAACTCAACTTTCCCTTTAATACTGCTGTCAACAATAGAATCCCGAACGTGTCTTCTTTTAATTCCATCTTGAATAAAGGCTGTCACTGGGAACAATTGATGCTTATTATTTGATTGACAGGTACCCGAATCACGTGTCCAAAAACTGTGATTGTAATCACAGTTTTGTCGTAGTGTGAAAGCAAGACAACAGAATCACCGTGATTGTAAACATAACTCCAATCATGTTTGCAATCACCAGTCTGAAACCGCTCTAAGACTGAATGGATACATTGTTAAGAGCGCTAAAGGAGACGCCATTGTTCCAAGTTACATGCTTGAACTGTTCAACGCCTACAATGGTAGGCTTACCAATGGGGCCTTGAGCTTGGCCCTGTACATGGCGACCCGATTGACTGGCCATACAGCACAGTCAATGCAAAAAAGCAAACACCAACCAAAAAAAAACACCTCAAAATACAGGAAAAAAAATAAACCTGACAAAGCGAGGACTGGTCTAAAGTAATCAGTGCATCAAAATGATGCGGGAAGGATGCGTGGCACTGTGCCGAAACCATGCGGGAGGATGCGGAAATGCGGAACGAAATTTTCAAAATGTTCAAAATTTCTTCCGACTAGTTCACGACAAAATTTGTCGGGAACACTTCGTGAACTGTGCGGAAACTATGCGGAAACTAGCCGTGACAATGCGGATCATCGGCATTGTGGCACGCATGGTTCACGACAAGGTTCCACATAGTTCGCGCATCTGCTGCGCATACTTTCCGCACAGTTTCCGCATAGTTTACGCGTAGTCTACACACTCGCAATACTTGAAATACTCGCAATACACGAAACGAAGGCATAATTATTTTTTGCCAAGTATAAATGAAAAAGATTTAACGGATAGCACAGTTCTGATTTTTAAGGGCGCTTTATGAACTAATTTCTTTGTATTAAAGGTAATTGCAACTCATGTTTTATATTTGGAAAAAAAAACATTTTAATAACAGCAAACTTGTTTGATCAAAACCAGTACAGAAACAGCGGAAATATTCATAAATATATGTGATTAATTAGAATAAATGTTCAGGCCCAACTATTATTTAAAACTTAAAGGGATCTAGTAACTTTGTTTACATGTGCAAAAAGTGGTGAATGGTTGATGCAATGTATATTGTTGTTATCTCATATGTCCACAGGGTATTGTGTGAAAATTTCAAGTCAAATAGACATTGCATGGCCACGTAATGAGCGAAAATGCAAACTGATATCCCCTAACTCACTGCACTCACTTTGTACACGGTTTCAAAATCTGAATACTTTGATCGTACATATCTTTGTAACAAAAGGGAAATTTGAAAAACAGAAACCTGTCCCATGATTTTATTGTTAATACGAATACAACAAGGT
>JBAMJV010009303.1:0-51661 GCA_037951105.1 Echinarachnius parma
GATCATTTTTGAAAAAGTGTAAGCATTTTATATAGTTTTATTGTAAATCATCAAATGAATGTGGGATCCAAACAAATTTTATTCCGATCTGATATACCGATTTTGATCAAATAGAGTTTATTTTGTTATTAAAATGCTATGCTCTTTCAAATTTGACACTCCGTATTTTTCATTACCTCAAGAATTTTTGTAAGTACCCTCTATACCAAAACTCAAATATCCCTTGATAAATATGTGCATAATGTAACAATTTTCATTTTCCCATCAATATCATAATATTCGTCATTTGAATTAGTTTATGCGTGGACAATATGCAGTAGACAATGTACAACTTTGTATTTCTGTGGAAAAATGTACAGTATATATACCGCCCTCAACATCAATTTCATGTATTCATGTATTGATATAAATTATATTCCTTCACCTTCGATCGTGGTGATTTTAACGCAATATGCCTACTTTGTTTAATGTGTTATACTACAAACGCACTAAACACATTTAATTAAATTTCCATAATAACAAATATACCCTGTGTTTTAGGCAGATACCATGAGTTGAAATCAGAAAAGTTCTAATTGGTTTTGCAATCATTATCATAGTGTTCAGTCTACTTCCTTACTCTGCCACCCCCCCCCCCCTCCCCCTCCACACCCTCTCCTTTTCTTGTCCTTCCCCACCCCTCTCCTCTCTCCCCCCACCCCTCTCCCTCCCCACCCATCTCCCCTCTCCCTCCCCACCCTCTTCCCTCTCCCTCCCCACCCACATCCTCCCTCTTCCTTTTCCTTCCCCATCTTCTCCCCTCCCCCTCCCCTCCCACACACACACACATCCTCTCCCGTTTCCCCTTTCATTCTATGTATATAATGTATATAATTCTGTATAATAACTGTATAATTGTATATTACTGTATATATAACTGTATAATATTGTCACATAATTATTTCAACGAATCTGAAATTATCTTGCATTATATGTATATTGTTATACTTCATTATTGTGTACTCCGATACCCTATATGGGTCGTTGAGTAAATAATAAACTTTCAAACTTTCAAACTTTCAAACTAAACTTTCAAACTTTCAATCAGAAGAGCTATTTAGAACTTAAATTGGGGCATTGAAGTAAATTATGTAAATGTTCGAATGTGTAAATAAGATGATCTTCGCTGATAACCTTTCGTCCCATCTTAATGTAAATATAATGCAGTCGACTAGTTCAATGTTTTGCAATTAGTTTAGTTATGTTTTTGTATGAACTTTTAGTCAACTTGTTATCTTTATATTGGCAGATAATATTCACATTATGATCGATTTGTTTAAATATATAAAGCATGGACGTAGATCTATACTTACGTAATACCTATCCATCGGGGGGGGGGATGAATGGATAGATCCCCCACCTTCTGTTGAATGGGTATCAATGACAGATCTACGCCCATGATATAAAGTACAAAATAATGATATGCTATGTAAATATTTACAATTAATTGTATGTTTTCGAAAGTCAATTACAATTCGTTGAAACTTCGTTTAGAATTATTGCTACATTGGAATCATTGATATCATTGTTAAATGTTTTGTCTGTATAATGCTTTATATATCCATTATGCGCTGCTTTGTAATATTTGGGGCTTTGGTTATGAAATGTATGTAATAGAGAGAATTAATTAATTTGACACTTGATACCTTTGAATACAGTCAAACCCGTCTTACCAACCGTCTGCCTATTTCAGCAGCAACCTGGGTAGAGAGGCCACCGAACACAAGCCCCCCCCCCCCCCCCACCTCCCCCCGGCCTGCAGAGAAAGAATAGTCTATACAGGGTGGCCCACAAAAAACGGAACGGGGCACTTCCCAAAATAAAGTACCAAAATATTTATGTCTATCGGATAGGGTGTCTTTTCCAATGAACAACGATACCAAGAACAGTAATTTTGGTCGTGTAGTTTTTGTTTAAGGACGCAGTGAGTGAGACCATGTCAGGTGCCCATTTTTGTAAATTTTTACCTAGTCAATGCCAGTTAAATTGCACTCCATGCCCGTAATACCATTCAGCGAACTTGTCCATTCTCTCGGCACACGGCCGAGTGCACACTAACAATGGCACGCCTTAGGGTCCATGGTTCAACTGTATGAACGGCGGTACGTGCGATGTATCAAGCACTGGCACGGTAAAAATTGACAAAGAAGAGAACCTGACATGGTGTCACTCCCAGCGCCCTAAAAAAAAAACTACACAACCAAATTGACTGTTCTTGGTATCGTTGTTCATTTGAAAAGACACCCTATCCGATGGACATAATACAGTTGTTACTATATTTTGGGAAGTACCCCGTTCCGTTTTTTTTGGGCCACCCTGTATAGAGGTCACACCCTGACTAGTCTTCTGGTTCCCTATTCGTGGGTTAGGCTTGGTAATAAAAAATAGTATATAAATATTGCATTTCGTATTTCCTGAATGTGCTAGCTTTTATCAAATTTTTGTTATTATTCACATCTATAGTTTTGCATTGTTTAGCTGTTTGTGAAGAGCTGCATTTGTTGACATGATACGTTATAAACTTGAAATTGTGTGTGTTTAAATTTGAAGAGATTAGAACCAAAAGGAGCTATTTACAACTTTCCATACAAAATGAAAACAATATCATTACATTAATAAACTATGTAGCTATCTAGAAATCCAAATGTATGGACGAGTTACACAATTAAAATCAATAGCCGCGGCTCGGCCGCGGCCTTTTTTTCACTGTAAACGCTCAAAAGGCCAAATGCGGTACCAAAAGTGGCCGCGCATTTGGCCCCGCTCTGGAGGTTGTCTCGGCTGCGGCTCGGCCCGGCCTTTTCTCACTGTAAACGCACGCAGGGCCAAATGCGGTACCAAATGTGACCCCGGAAGTGAAAGGATCATTACGTCATAGGATATTCATTGCAAATAACCCGCGCGCCTCTGCACTGTGACCCCGGCGCGCCCCCAAAATAATCGTTTGTTTACATGCAGAGCGCCACTACGACAAAATATTGATGGGCGGCCGGGCCGAGCCCGCCACTGTAAACGCACAAAATTGGGGGGCCGAGTACCGCAATTTAGGCCGGCCTCGGCCCGGGCTCGGCCCGGCCCTGCACTGTAAACGGGGTCTAAACCTGTTTTTCTCTAAAGTTGAAAAGTGGACTTGGCACCTTTTGGAGTCAACCTCTTCATTTCATATTTACATTATTAAGAGGGATAATCAGTTCTTATCTTCAGATTTAGAATGGACTCTCTGTAATGTATTGATATATCGGCATGAATTTGGTAAGAAAGGCTATAGGTTTAAAGGTAACGTTGAGTATTGGTCAAACTAAACTTTAGTAACCAAAACCTGCACGATTACGGTACAAACTAATAGTTATAACTTCACCATGCTCGAAAAGTATACACAATTACAAACGACGAAGTAAAACCCCTGTTATCATTCAAAAAGAGCCGTTATAACTCAAGAGTCAAATTAACTCTAGAGAGAAGCGCTAGCGTTCGATGTCCTCCTAATACGGGACTGTAATGCGCGGTAATAGTTACCGCGGTCATCGCGATCATCATTCGTTCAAAATTCTGTTCGGAGAGAAGTCGAGGAGGCGCATAAATCACTGATTTTTAGCGGAATGGAGGGAAAATCATAATTTTAATCCACCCGATAGTTGGATCACATAATGGAGAGTGAATTGGTGGTAAGTACCGTATCATATGTATAGTTTTAAGCACAATTAGCGTGATTACAAATATTAATTTTCAGTCCCGTATCAAGAGGACCTAAAACGCTTGCGCCTCGCGCTAGCGTTCTCTAAAAAGTGATGTCCGGACGTCAATCACTTTTATATAATATTTTGAAAGCAAATTTCACAACAATTAGAGCATTTGAATGGGAATCAATATTATTTCCCATGTTTTTTTCGATGATCTTTCATATGGAATTGAAATCAACCAAATCCGTTACAATTAATTCTGGGGGGGGGGGGGGCACTTCGGAAAATACCAATACTCAACGCTCCTTTTAATGTCACAAATCGCAAATGTAGATTCACGTATACAAAAGAAAATCAAATGAACACATTTTGCAACTCATTAGATCCTTATTACAAAGTGTATCATCATGATAGAACTATGCACTTCGCGTTTGTACAAAGTATCTCTACCTACGGTTGACTATCGAGATCCATTTTAATTGACAATTCTCCTAACGCGGTGTTTACAAGTTGACAAAATAAGATTTGGACCATAGATCATTGTGTTTATATCATTGATGTGTCAGAGGTTTCCCACAATACATTTTAGACACAAGCAAATTCTTAAATGACAAACATCAAAGTATGCATGTTTCTATTTTGGACAGGTCTCTTATGTGTGTACGTTTGTGTGTGTGTGTGTGTGTGTGTGTGTGTGTGTGTGTGTGTGTGCATGTGTGTGTTTTTTGTATGTGTGTGTGCGTGTGCACATGTGTATTTATGTGTATGTTTGTATGTACGTATGTATGTGTATGTGTATGTGTGTGTTTGTGTTTGTGTGTGTGTATGTGTGTGTGCATGTGTTGCCAACTTTGAGCTATAGAGGTGAGAGTGCATTGCGAGGGTGCGAAGCGACCGAGCGGGGAGAGAGTGTGGGAAGGGGTTATTCCTCCCACTCATGGTAGGGAGCTTTTTCATTTTGAGACTTGAAATTTCGCAATCTGGTGTTTACCTAGAGAAGAAATGAAGACGTGGGTAAGCGTGTCATGATTGATTTGATCGATCGGGATTAATTTGTATTATATTTTTTTCATGAAGATAATATGCAATCGACAAAATCGTTAAGGTAGAAACTGTTATTCCATAAGTTTGAGCGTCAATATCTAGCTTGTTATTGCATGATCCTACTTGAATTTGTTATCACTGACAAGCCTGTTTATTCCAATTTATACCGTTTTTACCTTGATTAAGTTGTTCACAATGTGCAGTAGACCTGAATATGGAGCCATTGCCAACTAAAGGTGAATTCTCCTTTTGTTAGGAGAATGGCTGTGTTATGAATAGTGTTGTGGTGATAACACAATAGCTAGCAATGCATTTGGCAACGTTTCAATTTTTACTTTGCACCCTATTCAGGTGCAATGCACGTTTTTATTTTTTAAGAACATTACAAAATAATGTAAAGGGGAATAAACAGGCCTGAAATAATACCTTGTTCATGTAAGATATTATAGGACAACATAGCAATGAACGCTCAAATTTGAATTTTGGAAATGTTTGTGAGGGAAACTAGAAGCCGAAAACCCCGAAACCCGTTACCAAGTCCAGCTAACAAGACGAACTTAAGCACTATGATTTTCTTATTATGCAGATTATCTACATTAAAAAAACATTTATTTAAATTTAAATAGCTCATTATCTATATAGTTAATGTACTTTTGCTAACATGAGCAAAAAACTGAAGGGTTGATAAAATGTTCTTATTTACGGTATCTTGCCTTCGGGACACAATTTATTGATTATAAAGAAATTTGCTTCAAGCTAAATGATAGTAGTGAAAAACACCCCGCCCCAAAACATGAAATGTACTCTCTTATAACCTACCATATGAAAGAATATAATTTGACTAATATTGGGTTATACGAATTTGGCCAGGAAACCGCCTACTAATTGATATATTTGCAAAATTATACGCGGGGCCATACATGTGGTATCCGGAATGCGGGCTAGTCGATATTTCCAGCCCAGCGCTAGCGGCGCGGACAGGTGCGAACGGGCGGTGGATTTATAAATTTCATGGGCGGCCATTGGATTACTTCCGATATTTCTGCATTTAACGATGCTTAGGGTCGGATTTTACCACACATGGCCTTTTAAAATACTTATTCAACAATATTGATCAATTAGTTTGGCCGATATAAATGTTTTCGGTAACCCTCCCAAAACTGTTATTTGGCTTTAATATAATTGATCATACTTAAACAATCGTATTGTTTATATATATTTGTATTAATACTTCATTATTTTAATTGATTAGATAATGAAAACGTCAACATATCATTATACTCTGCATATAAATTAAATAATCCTAAGTGTTAATATAGGTTTTCCCGGCCAATTTCCTACTTTACGCGCCCAAATTCGTTTATGTGCATTCTATTTCGTGCAGTTGCCTTGGATGAGTCGCTTTGGTCATTCAAATTCATACTCCGAGCATCCATATTCGTATATGGGCACTCAAATGTCAAATCGCGAACTTCAAATTCGCAAATGGGCATTCGATTTCATCATTGGGCGCTATTTTCACCATATGGGCATTCAATTTAATACGGCAAGCTTGTTTGTGCATTCAATTTCGTTTATTGGTGACCAATTTCCAGACATGTTCATTCAATTTAAGTTACACAAACAGCATCCATAGGTATTCACACATAAACATATTTACATGCATGTATACCATATACATACGCACACACATACAAACACACACATACATACACGACGACTTTGATTTCTCTTTTATATCATCATCACCGTTCTTTTCCTTACATAGTCTCGATCATTCCATCGTGTTATATATCTTTCCCTTTTCAGACATACTTTTCACAATTTATTATTCACTTTTCGATATTCATCAGTCACATTTTGTTTAGGCTTGTTTGTCAATTTTAAATAATTTTATATTCATTTAACATTGTGCTTTATTTTGGTTTTACCTCTATTCGTTAATCATTGTCTTTACTTTATCATCATGCGATATTTAGTTCACCATTTTGATCTTTATTTTCATGTCCTAACATTCCACTGTACATGTTTAATTTGAATGAAATTATAATGAACTTGTTTGCCCATGCGCGAACTTGAATGACCGAAATGAGACCGGAGACTGCTAGAGATGAATTTAAATGACCATTAACGAAAATGAGCGCCCATCGCTTACATTGGAATGACGCAAGTGTGCAATTGGTTGCTCCGTTACTTAATATGAATGACTAAAAACGAATTTGAATGACGATATGTCGATCCAAGCGCGGATTAGGTGAAATTGAATGCTGCTGATATGAAATTGCATGAGAAAATAGCAAAATTGACCGGGAAAACCTATAATATAGTAGATAACAACAATAGTAATTTTATATGTCTACATAAAGAAATTTCATTGCAGTACATTGATTATCCTCTGAATCATGTTCAGATCACTGTTGAATTGGATAATGTAGGATTGTACAATATCAGTATGCTGTTACATAACTTTAATTGTCAATATATTTATATCATTGTATTGTGATTACTTGAAAATTTTCAAAAAGAATAGTTTGTTTAGTTTGTTACATCTGAATATCTCGGGCTAAAAGTGCTTTACACGTAATTGATAATAATTTAAAATTTGTTTTATACTTCATTATATTGATTGATTAGATAATGAGCATTTCAAAATATCATGCATTATGCACTGACATTTTATAATCACAATTATTAATATAGGTTTTCCCGGTCAATTTCGCTATTTTCTCATGCAATTTCATATAAGCATCATTCAATTTCGTCTGATCCACACTTGGATCGACATATCGTCATTCAAAATTGTTTTTGGTCATTCATATTGAGTAACAGAGCGACCAATTTCACACTTGCGCCGTTCTATTGTAAGCGACAGGCACTGATTTTCGTCAATGGGCATTCAATTTCATCTCTAGCAGTCTCGGGTCTCATTTCGGTCATTCAAATTCGCGCATAGGCAAACAAGTTCATTACATTGGCATTCAAATTAAAAATGTGCAGTGGACATGTTATGTAACATCGTGGTACATGTATGATATAGAAAACATGATGGAAATAAAAATACAAAATGGTGAACAGAAATTATGATACAATAACGATCACATGACAAATAACATCATGTGATGAAATAACATTATGAACTCGCATGATGATAAAGTTAAGTGATGAACGAATGAATGTACAAATAAGAAAATACAGATTATATAATTGAACATCAAACAGATCTAGACAAATGTGACCGAGAAATATCGAAAAGTGAAGATTCAATGTTGAAAAGTATATCTAAAAAATGAAAAATATAGCCCGATGAAATAATGGTTGAGACTATAGGTGAATGTGTGTGCGCGTGTTTATGTGAGCGTAACCAGTTGCGTACCCAGGATTTGTTCAGGGGGGGGGGGGGGTTATTTCTTCAGAAAAATGTTCTGTCAGCGGGGGTGGGGGTAGTCGTAGAAGATTTCCGAAGCCGACACCGCGAATTTACGACATTTTCAAGACCGAGACCAGGTCCGGTCCACAATTTTCGAGGTCGAGACCAAGACCCAGTGCTTGAGAATCCTGTGAGGGTGTGTGTGTATGTGTGTGTGTGTGTGGGGGGGGGGGGGGGGTAGTCGTAGGAAATTTCCAAAGCCGAGGCCGGAAATTTTCGACATTTTTGAGGCCGAGACCAGGGCTATGCGCACTTTTCGAGGCCCGAGACCGGGGGGTTGAACCCCCAACCCTCCCCCCTGGGTACGCCTATATTTGCGTAACTATGTATGTGTTGTATAAATAAATATATAATGTATGTTTATTTGTGAATACGTATGGATGTTTTTTGTGTAACTTAAATTGAATGAGCATGTCTGGAAATTGGTCACCCATTGACGAAATTAAATGCACAAACGAGCGATTGTCAAGCTTGCCGTATTAAATTGAATGTCCATTTGTTGAAAATAGCGCCCAATGATGAAATCGAATGCCCATTTGCGAATTTGAAGTTCGCGATTTGACATTTGGGTGCCCATATACGAATATGCATGCTCGGAATATGAATTTGAATGACCAAAGCGACTCCTCCACGGCAATTTGACGAAATTGAATGCACATAAAACGAATTTGGGCGCGTAATGTGGGAAATTGGCCGGGAAAACCTATAATATAATCAATACCAATAATTGTATATATCTACAATGAAGGAATTGTCATCGCAGTACATTAAGTATAATAATGAAGGTTTCTAATATTCGCCATTATAAATTATATTATTTGTACAATATTAAATGAACATGAATTAATGATTATTTAGACGAGTGTAAGAATGTAATTATTGATATTTGAATGTATTACCATATGTCGTTTTCACAATAATGTATAAATACATGTAATTTAAATTTCAAAATTATTGTTCGCGTTTATATGAATTACATTGTTTTGTTTTAGCACGTGCAATTCAGCTTGTTTGCTGCCATACGTGTTCAAAATGAATACCATACTAATAATAATAATAACAATTATAACATCAGAGGATGCAATCGTTGAATTCTACTAGAAAGTACAAGACGTGGTAGATAGTACACATTGGAAAGATTTCCTCATCATGTTGGGTGATTGGAACGCAAAGATTGGAAAAACTGGGGAGAAATCTGAATGCATTGGGAAGTATGGTCTAGGCAGCAGAAATGAACGAGGAGATCGACTGGAAGAATTCTGTGAGACAAACAGCTTCATCATTGGAAACACATGGTTTGAGCACCACCCAATGAGACTGTGGACATGGATGAGTCCTGGTGATAGAGCAAGAAACCAGATGGCTACATTATGGTTCAAAAGAGGTGGCGGACATCACTCCAGAATGTCAAGACAAGACCAAGTGCTGATTGCGGCAGTGACCATCAGCTGCTTGTGGCTAAACTCAAACTAAGACTGAAGGCTAAGAAAAGTGGTGCAGCTCCTACAAGGTACGATGTTGATCGTATTCCTGCTCAATTTTCAGTGGAAGTCAAGAACAAGTTTGAGATGTTGCTGAGAATGGATGAAGCGGAACAAACACCAAATGAGTTGTGGGAAGACATGAAAGTAACAGTTGAGAATGCAGCAAAGAATCACATCCCAAGAAAAAGGAAACAGAAACAACCATGGATCTCAAATCAGACTTTTGAGCTATCAGACGAAAGGAAGAGGGCAAAAGCAAAACACAATAGAGGGGAATGGACGAGACTCAATAAAGAATTCACAAGTAGTGTAAAGGAGGACAAAATTAACTACATAGAGGGAAAGTGTGAAGACCTAGAACGTCATAAGAACAACTCCAAGGTAGCATTTGCTATTGTGAAAGAAATCACAAAGAAATGTACCCCAAGATTGGATGTGATTAATGACGAAAATGGCAAAACACTGACAAATAGTGTGGATATAAAGAACAGATGGATGCAGTACAGTATAAAGCTGTTCGCGACACATTAAAATGAAGATGACACACGATGTGAGGAAAGAGATGAAATGCAGCCCCCTCCACTAAGATCAGAAGTAGAGATAGCAATGGAACAACTGAAGGAGGGCAAGTCTCCTGGTTTAGATAACTTGACTTCTGAGATGTGGAAGGCTACCGGTGAAGAAGGGATTGATTTGATGTGGCGTATTTGCTGCAATATCTGGAAGGAGAAAGGGTGGCCTAAAGACTGGTGTAGAGCTGTATTCATAACATTACCAAAGAAGGGGGATCTGAAAGAATGTTCGAATCATCGGACAATAAGCTTGATTTGTCATGCAAATAAAGTACTTCTGAAGATCATTAGCAGGAGAATGAAAGTCAAGCTGAAAGAAGAGATCTCAAAAGAGCAGGCAGGGTTCCGTGAAGGCAGGGGGACAAGAGATCAGATTGTTAACATCAGAAATGTAATCGAGAAATTTAGAGAACTCAAACACCCTCTTTATATGTGCTTCATAGATTGCAGTAAGGCATTCGACTGTATAAGCCACCATCAACTGTGGGATACAATGACAAAGATGGGATTCCCAAGTCACATAGTAGGACTGATCAAGAAACTTTACCAGGACCAAGAATCTAAAGTGAGGACCAGTGGTGGGGATACTGAGTGGTTTGAAATAGGCAGAGGTGTACATCAGGGCTGTATACTCCAAACCGTTTTATTATATATTCTGAGGACATCATGAGAGAGGCACTGGAAGGTTTCAATGGAAGAGTGAAATTCGGAGGTAAAAAGATCACAAACCTAAGGTATGCGGATGACACTACTCTAGTTTGCAGCAGCAGAAATAATGGTAGTCGACAAAGACAGGAACAACAACGATTTCACCATAGATGGAAAGAAGATTGAAGTAGTCAGTCAGTTTGAATATTTGGGTTCCATAATCAATAACAAAGGGGAGAGCACCACAGAGATAAGGAGAAGACTGGCAATAGCAAGATCAACCGTGCAGAGCATGTCTCATATCTGGAAAAGCCGAGGCCTGTCACTCGATCTGATGGTTCGTCTTCTTCGTGCAACTGCATTTTCCATTGCTACATATGGATGCGAGTCTTGGGCCATGACAAAGAACGACAGAAAAAGAGTTGACGCTTTTGAGATGTGGTGCTACAGAAGGCTTTTACAGGTGTCTTGGCAAGATAGGAAGACAAATGTATGGATTCTGAACACGATTGGTACAGACTTAGCTATCAGAAGGGGAATTATGGAACGAAAACTAAAGTACTTTGGGCACATCGTTAGGAGAACTGAAGGAATTGTGAAAAGAATACTGCAAGGTGAAATCGAAGGAAAACGTGGCAGAGGTCGTCCACCTACATCTTGGACTGACGATATCAAGAGAGTGTCCGGGGAAGGAATGAAGGGTGCAACACACTTGGCAGAAAACAGAGTTGCATGGCGTGCTCTCGTGAACACCACAGCAGCGCTTTACAGCGCCACCTGAACTTGATGATGATGATGAACAATGACAATTAGAGAAAGAAATAATAATAACACATAAATAATATTACGGATTTGCCTTAAATAATAATAAACATCGGTAAATTATCTTGATATTGTTTTATATCGCTACATAAATTAAGGATATTCAAAGTCAATAACATAATATAACGGAAGCATGGTTCAATTTGTGTTTCCTCGTGCTACTGTACACACATATTTTAAAGAAACCTTTACCCCTATTTTGTATTGCTTTTATCAATTAAATTTGGGGCATGTACCCCCCCCCCCCCCCCCACCGTCCCGTAGCTACGCCGAAGGTGTGGCCATTTGTGATTAAAATGGTGGAAATATAAGTCCAAGGTATGACTATTCGCACAGTTACTCATTACTTGAGTATATCAATAATTATCCGATTGAGTGCAAATATCATGTTTTTCATAGTAACTTGAGCTGAACAAAGGGATACCCTAAATTTCACGCCTGTGGTTTTGTGAACTATTCAAGATTTCCACTAGGCCTATCTTGGTCCATGATGTATGATTGGTCATAGTGCTAAGCTAGGTTTTAAAGGGATCCAGTAACTTAGGGTGAATCGCCAAAACACACTTGTATGTTGCATCTCTTGTGGTTCTTTCATGCTTCGTTGTTTTCCTCTGACTAATAGAAGTATTGAATCAGATTTCGTTATTCAAATTTTCTCTCTGTTTTATGACTTTTGTTATATGATATTATATATGATTCAATTTGAAAATATCCCGTGGATCATTTCATCTACATGGGAATAAACTAATAAATTGGGTAAGCAAAATAGCACTTTGCATTTTCACTCATTACTCGGTCATATGTCATTCATTATACACACACACACACTTAATCGATCAATCAATTGGTGTCGAGAGGCCACCCTTTAAAAAAAAATACTTTTACCGTTTATTCCCCTCTGCGTCTTCCGTGCGACAATATTACGTGCAATCTTTATCGGCCGCTACTGCGGAAATAGAAAATGAAGGCCGTTCATATGCAGTGGATGAATAATGAAATTCAAAATAACATATTTGGGTACAGGTTGTTGCGTCCCCTGGTGCCTGGGGCGGCCATTTGGGAGCGATCGGTGTGTGAAAATGTTTACCTCCTTAATTAAAGCCAAATAACAGTACTGGGAAATGCCCCAAACACAAACAATGAAAAATATGCTTTTACCAGTATACCACGTGAAAATGTATATCATAACTTAGATGTTAGTGTCAAGATTTGGACAAAAAATGCTTTTAAATTGAGTAATTGAGCATTACTTGGTTCCAAAATAAAAACGAACGTTGTCAAAGTCCAACTTCCCCTCCACGCACAAATTCAATAAACAGACCCAAATGTTAAAGGGATAGTTGAGTTTTGGTAGAAAGGGCGCTAGACTACTTATTTTTTTGTGAGGTAATGAAAAACTGAGTGTAAAATTTGAAAGAGCATAATATTTAACTAATAAAATCATCTTTGTTTGATCAAAATCGGTTCAGAGACGGCTGAAATATCCATAAATATAACAATTTGTAATAAAGCTGGGGCCCCAGGTTTATTAGAGAATTTTGAACCAACCGTTAAAAATTCCAAAAAATGCTTCCTCTTTTCAAAAAGTTAGAAAATAGGATGTTGGTTATTCCTCTATCTTATCACTATTTCAACAAAACATCACAGGCACAATATTTTATTCAAAATGGTTGAAACCGATGAGTGTTTAGAGAGCGCCCTCTTACGTTTTAACGGCTCTTTTTGAATGATAACATGATCTTTACTACGTCATTTGTAATGTTGTGTTCTTTTCTAGTTATAACTATTAGTTTGTAATGCAGGTTTTGGTTTCTAAAATTCAGTTTCACCAAAACTTTACTCTCATTACCAGAATTCAACTATCCCTTTAAAGGGATAGTTGAGTATTGGTCAAACTTAACTTTAGTAACCAAAACCTGCACCATTACGGTACAAACTAATAGTTATAACTCCACCATGCTCGAAAAGTATACACAATTACAAACGAAAAAGTAAAACCCCTGTTATCATTCAAAAAGAGCCGTTACAACTCTAGTCAGTGCTAATTGTGCTTACAATTATACATATGATACGGTACTTACCACCGATTCATTCTCCAATATGTGATCCAACCATCGGGTGGATTAAAATTATAATTTTTCCCCCCATTCCGCTAAAAATCAGTGATTTATGCTCCTCCTCGACTTCTCTCCGTGTGTTAGCGCGACTCCGAACAGATTTTTATGATCGCTATGGCCGACGATGCGAACGGCGAACGGCGCTTGCGATACACATTGTATGCGCGGTATGTGCATATCTGTTAGGAGTCGCGCTAACACACGGAGATAAGTTGAGGAGCCGCACAAATCACTGATTTTTAGCGGAATGGAGGGGAAAATCATAATTTTAATCCACCCGATAGTTGGATCACATATTGGAGAGTGAATCGGTGGGAAGTACCGTATCATATGTATATTTTTAAGCACAATTAGCGTGCACAAACAATATTAATTTTCAGTCCCGTATTAGGAGGACCGATAACGCTAGCGATTTGCGCTAGCATTCTCTTGAGTTAGTGTTAACTCTGATTGCCGGTGACAATCACTTTTATATAATATTTTGAAAGCAAATTTCACAACAATGAGAGCATTTGAATGGGAATTATTATTATTTCCCATGTTTTTTTGTATGATCTTTCACATGGAATTGAAATCAACTTAACTTTAGTAACCAAAACCTGCACCATTACGGTACAAACTAATAGTTATAACTCCACCATGCTCGAAAAGTATACACAATTACAAACGAAAAAGTAAAACCCCTGTTATCATTCAAAAAGAGCCGTTACAACTCTAGTCAGTGCTAATTGTGCTTACAATTATACATATGATACGGTACTTACCACCGATTCATTCTCCAATATGTGATCCAACCATCGGGTGGATTAAAATTATAATTTTCCCCCCATTCCGCTAAAAATCAGTGATTTATGCTCCTCCTCGACTTCTCTCCGTGTGTTAGCGCGACTCCGAACAGATTTTTATGATCGCTATGGCCGACGATGCGAACGGCGAACGGCGCTTGCGATACACATTGTATGCGCGGTATGTGCATATCTGTTAGGAGTCGCGCTAACACACGGAGATAAGTTGAGGAGCCGCACAAATCACTGATTTTTAGCGGAATGGAGGGGAAAATCATAATTTTAATCCACCCGATAGTTGGATCACATATTGGAGAGTGAATCGGTGGGAAGTACCGTATCATATGTATATTTTTAAGCACAATTAGCGTGCACAAACAATATTAATTTTTAGTCCCGTATTAGGAGGACCGATAACGCTAGCGATTTGCGCTAGCATTCTCTTGAGTTAGTGTTAACTCTGATTGCCGGTGACAATCACTTTTATATAATATTTTGAAAGCAAATTTCACAACAATGAGAGCATTTGAATGGGAATTATTATTATTTCCCATGTTTTTTGTATGATCTTTCACATGGAATTGAAATCAACCAAATCAGTTACAATAAAACAAATTTGGGGGGCACTTCGGAAAATACCATTACTCAAGCCTCCCTTTAAGAAAAAAGACTTAATAGTACATTGTTCGCTAGTGATGAATGAGACCGAACAATCAGTCTTTGTGTTGACGTCTGTTCCACTGATATTTCGTCTGACTACGTTGGCGGCCATTACTAAACCACCAGGCGTTTACTTCTAGTCTAGATGAGACCGAAAATCAATCTCTATATCGAGAGTTGTTCCTAATGTTTCTAATGCCACTTCGTCTGGCTTCACTGACCGACTCCGCTTGACGGTAGGGACTGGTTTGGGAATAAAGACATATTCATCAACGAAAGCCCATTTTGAGGTGGTAACTTCTGCCGAATCATCGAGGTGCCTTGATTCCAGATATAATTGAGCATCAGATTAAGTGCCATCGCATGTTCGATCGAGGACTACCTGTGTTCACACGATTTTTAATAACAGGTAAACGGATTTCATTTAACGCGTAATCACTGTTGTCTTAACGCAATAGAAAACCGAAAGAATAATAACACGTCTGGTGATTACGATGCATAGTTGTATTTCTTGAGAATCGATTTTGAAACATTGCAATAAATAATGAACGAGATTTTGCTACTGTAAGCGAGATCAATACCAATTCTATTATTGCAGCGCTTTACCAACTTGACTGTAATAATGATCATATTTCATTTGTTGGTATTAATTTAATCCAGTATAGAACATACGAAATAGTTAGAAATAATCTATGCATACAAGTTAAATGTACACTTGAGTATTGGTACTTTCCGAAATGCCCCTTGACAATAAATTGGTTGGTTTTAATTCCATTTCAAAGTTCATCGAATATTAATAGTACACCATAGAAATATCTTTATACAAAAATATATTCGTATAAGCCTAAGGTGACAATGAATATCAGTCATGTTATGCTTCAAAATTAGAATATCAAATCGCGATCGCGTCGCTTTTGCACTTTGCTACTTTGAATACCGTACCCGTAGTACGCAATACATGCAGGTGCACATGTTTGTACCGTACCAGTGCATAGCGCGTACGTATGGTGCGGTATATATACGGCAGTTGGTGTCATACTGCTTCTATGGTATATATATGCTGTTAAATTTGTTCCAGATGGTCGCACGGTACTAAATAAAGAGCTTTCAACCACAAGGCGCTAAATCCACTTTTTTCCAACTTCCGAGGAAAACAGGTTTCTTTGACCTTTGTCCACTTTGTACACGTGCCTATGGGAATATGAAAATTGAACTTTCTATATTTAGATTTTGGGTGAGTTATTTGTCGTAAAATGTGTATTCCTAGATAGCTACGTTGATTATATTTGTAGATATATCGTTAACTCAATTTGTGTGGAAAGTGGATTTAGCGCCTTTTAGTGAGCTCTTCAAATATTATCCCCATAGACTAACAAACTAAAATCCATGATTTAAATGTAACATAAAATTAAAACGATTGCATAAAGTTTTCAATTTTTTTTGATATATCTGTATATCATGGTAGATCTATCAACAGAAAACAAAATGATGCAGCATAACATTAATAGAATGAGCCTTGAACGAAGAATAGAAAGGGTTGCAGATCTGCATGCTTTCCTCTTAACCCTAAAAAGGCCGGGCTATTTGAGGTCTTTCTACGGCCGGGGGGGGGGGCATTATGGCCCCCCCCCCCCCCCCCCCTTGAGATCAAGCGGCCGATCGCCGTTAACATTTGCACGCATGATGAGTGAAGTGTAAAGAATACAATGGTAATTTTAATTTTTGAAAAATTCATTAATTTGCATATTTATGGTAATTTATGCAAATAAGGTCATAACATTCATATGTTTACCCATAAATCATATATTTTTCATATTTAAACATTGGTTTTCACTACATATATTCTTTAGAGCATTTGGAATGATAATACGACAAAAGAATTTGGAAGAGCCAGGTTCTTCCTTATGTTTTCTATTGTTTTTATAATTTCTTATGTATTTTTTTATATTTTTTACTTATGTATTTTATTGTTTTTGTTTTTTATTTTATTTCTAACTATAATTCAACTATTTTGAACCCCAAAACAAACATATAAAATGTAAACAAGACCAAATAACCAATGATATACCTCTTTTTACGAAAACTGATATTTCCATATGTTTTGTACACAAATCACGAAATTGAGCGATTTTCGGGCTGACATGCATAGACAAAAGGTCAGGTGACTTTGTAACGGTAGGTCCGATTTTCAACAAAACAAATTCAAAATATGCGCAAGACCCAAAGGAAAAAAGTCACCAAGCAGCGTTTTGGAGCAATAACAAAAAATCGCGGAGGAGGGGGGGGGGGGGGGGCATTATGCCCCCCCCCCCCCCCCCGGCCTTATTAGGGTTAATAATCAACAAAAGTTATTACTTACCCGATTTGACCAGACTTTGGGCTTATTATGGAAGGTAATATTACCTTAATGCCTAATTCAAATTCAGCATACAACTATAGATTATAAGAACATAAATATTGTTTGTTTTTTCTAAAAACAAATTACGTCATCTTTCCTCCGCCACTTTGCAAAACAAAATCGAGGCGGCTGAATAAGGTACGTGCGACCTTTTATGTTGCAGGTATCACTTCGGTTAGTAAAAACGCACTATGGGTTTGTTTTTTGAACGCACGTAATGGGCCGGTCGAAGCTGCAGCGCGATTTATTGCCGAGATATGGCTTGAAAACAGCCCATTCTGGACACATTGTGGCGACAGACACTCCACCCCGTCCTCCTGTTATAATAAAGATAGATGTGGCATTTGATGCAATGTTTGAACTATATGATGCCACTTTGCGTAAATTAGTTTTGGGGTGCATATTTCATTAATGAATGTTTTAATTTATTTATTGTGGTATAACAATATTGTACATGGCAGCCAACTGGCCGAATTGAGTACAATTTACAATGAATTAAAATATCATACATTTAAAATACATTAATTTAAAAGAACACATAACAAATATACAAGAGTACATATAAAATATAACATGATTCAACTTTAAAACTATTTCCTTTTATTATATTCCAATTATAAACTATTATTTAATTCATTGAATGTACATTTAATTAAAAATGGGATTGAATTACGAAAAAGGAATTGGAAATTATACAAACGCTTACAATCTTACAAGGAATTAAATACAAAATGAATGGACGTCATGATAAACAAGGCAATGGAAGCCAATAAAGAGTAAAACATGATGATGGAGATATATGGCAATAGAAAATATCAAAATTGTAAGTGAGTTAATTATAAGCTAGTGGGTACCCAGGTCGAAAAAAACAGTTGAAAATTAGTTGCCAACTGGTACCAGTAGTTGGCCAACTGGTTTCAATATGGAAATTGGTACACTGGAATCAACTGGAATCAATTGGAATCTACTGGAACAACCCATAAGAATCCAGTAAGAACCCAGTTAGGCTGACCAGTAAGAAACCCAGTTGAAACCATTAAGAAACCAGTAGTGGGATTCACCAGTACATGATGACCCGTTAAAGTAGTTGGTTTCAACTGGTATTTTGAATTGGTTTCAACTGGTATTTCTATTGGTTTTAACTGGTCTTCTGCATCTGTCCATTTATCTTTACTGGGAACCGGGAATTTTAACTGCTACCGTTTGATGCCAGTTAAAACCAGTAAAAACCAGTTGAATTTCCAACTGGTTTCAACTGGTTTCAACTGTTTTTTCGACCTGGGTATATAATATATATTTGAGCAGAGTGTATATAATGAATCCATAATGATTTATCAATATAAATATACTATTCATCAACATGTTATTAACAAATGTATGCATATAATACGGTTTCTATTTCTAAACATAATCATTGAAGGGAATAAAACATTACACCGAGGGGAAATGGTTTTATCATACGTCAATAATCGTAACTTCACGTCAAGTCGATTATGGTGGACTGGTAGAATGACAGTTTTCAGGGCGGAAGAGGAAGTTCAAAATATTGTATTACATTGTTGCTCATACATTTTTAAAGATTTTTTAGATCGAACTTAGATCATTCTTTTCCCTGTTTTGTGCGCCTAATGAATAATTTTAGACTAAAAATAACGATAAATATATGGTGGATATGGATTTAAAATTAAATTCTTTACGTTTATCGTGGATATCAAAATTTTTGAGCCATAAGGATGGAGCATGGAAGATATTGTTTTCTTATTGGACAAGTAAGATTGGGGGTTTCCCATTGTTATTAAAATATAATTGTAATACAAAAGACATTGTTTTACTTGCAAATAAATGTAAGCTATCCGCGTTTTATTTGGATTTCGTTTGTATATGGAGTAAATTACGATTTATTGATTTGCTACATGTAACGGAAATAGAAAACCAAGTATTGTGGTATAATAGTAATATAAAATGTATGAATGATATGTTATATTTTCAAACATGGATTAATTTAGGCATCATTAAAGTAAAAGATACAATTAGAAATGGTCAATGGTGTGAATTAAAAGATATTTTTCCAGACAATATAGCAAGTAATTTATTGTATAATTTCAATTTTGTTAAATTAAAAAAGTCTTTTCCGAAATGTTGGTTAGATAAACTACAAGATAGAGCACCGCAAAATAATAATAATGAGAGTTTGTTTGAAATATCAGCAGGAAATTCGATTGATATAAATACTATGAAAGCAAGACATTTTTATTCTGTACTTATAAAAATGAAACGAACGAAGCCACTATTTTGTATTTATTGGCAAGCCTACTTTGCATTACCAGAAGATTTTATATGGAATGATGTTTTATTATTTAAATTGAAACAAATATCGGTTAATACAATTAAGCAATTTAATTTTAGACTCCTTCATAGAATATTACCTTCGAAAGAAAATTTATTTAAATGGAAAATATTGAATGAAAATAAATGTGATGTTTGTAATTGTGTTAACACAACATTGCACATGTTATTACGTTGTAAAGCGATAAAAATCCTTTGGAAAATAATAGAAAATATAATTTTTCACATGTATAAAATAATAGTTCGTATTGATGAAAAAGTTATTATAATAGGTGTGCAAAATTTTGCAAATGAAAATTGGTGTATTAATTTTTATTATTAATATTACTGAGTTTGTCATTTATAGAAATTATATTGAATTTGTGAATGATAAGGCAAACAATTATTTTAAAACCAATATATTATTGAAAGAGGTTAAAATAGAAATAAAAAACTTTTTGAATTGTGCTTACCTTCGAAACAAATTAAGAAATATAAAAGGAATATGCCAATTATATGAACACTTTTAGTTTATAATTTTATTAATTGTATAATTATGTAAATATTGTTTTCTGAAATAAAGTCCCTCGTAAGAGGTAAAAGAAAAAAAAAATAATGTTTCCAAACTACCAATGTACAATAAATGTTTTTTGTTTTGAGCTTTGAAAGTCAGGACCTTTGATCATTGGCCCTTTTCCTCTATGTCCAAAAAGTCATCATTACCTATGTGTAATTTCTCAGAGTTGGCTGTAAAATGTTCAACCAAAAATGGCGTAGAGGCTCTCTTGGCCATATTCCGTCCAACGCCATTGGCTACATGCCAAACGATGCTTGTGCTCCACCAGGAAGGGTGTCAACAGAAATGTCCACTATTTCGTTGGAACATCGCATGTTACGGTCTGTAAAATCCTCAGACGTCATCGAGAAGAGGGTCAAATAAATCTACTACCAATGTACAATCCGGTAAATCTTGGTTGCATGGTATGGGGTGGACACTTGGTAGTTTTTCTTGCTCGGTGACCATGTTAGAGCGATCTCGGATGTACAGTTTGGCGGAAGGCGTTGATTCCATAGTGTTTTCGTCATAGACGGCGAAGGCTCCTTTTTGGCATTTCCGGTTTATCCGGCACAGGTTAGGCAATTTGCGATCATTTATCCTGGTGGTCAATCGTGGACGTCCTAGAGATTCCCGTGGCTTTAATTGACCCTTCTCTCGATAACGTATGAGGATTTTACAGACCGTAACCTGCGATGTTCCAACGAAATAGTGGACATTGCTGTTGATACCCCCTTCCTGGTGGAGCACAGGCATACTTGAATCACTCTATTGTGATCCAGCTGAAGTAAAGGCGGCTTGCATTGTTCGTTACTCCCTCCCCATGAATCAATTGAGTACAAAGGGCCGAGAGATTGGCTTGCCAATGACCTGAATTGGATCTGTCGTCATTCACACAGTCCTCGTGGCCTAGTGGTGAAGGCGTCGGCGTTCCAAGCCGGAGACCCAGGTTCGAGTCCTGGCGGAGACCAATTTTTCGACCAGTGCCTTTTTTCATTTGGAGGTTTAAAGGGGGAACAATGCTTATTAATCTCCGCCTACTATTATTCTTCCTTCTCAATCATTTATGATTATTCTTTGCAATTATTTAAATATTGGAAGAAACCAAAGCTGTATGTATTAGTTCACTTTTCGCTTGTATATATAATATATTTAATTTACTTTATCAAAGGTCCTGCCTTTTAAAGCGCAAAACAAAAGTCTAAATTAATTAATGCAAATTCATGCAACCATTTATTCTACATTGGTAGTTTGGTAACAGTATTATAATCATTAGTCTTAGTCTAAAATGATTCATTAGGCGCAAAAAAACAGGGAAAAGAATGAAGTTGGATTTTAAAAAAAAATATTCCAACTAATTTATATGAGCAACAGTGTAATAACAATGTTTTCTTCATGAAATAAATACAACTTGTTTTCCCAGTCAGTAGAATCACGACGCGCTTACCCGCATAAAGTACATGGCGTCAAGTCCGTCAAATCCTTCCTAGGTATGCACCAGATTGCACAGTTTCAAGTCAAAAATTGCAAAAGCTCCCTACCGTGGTGGAGGGGGACACAGCCTCCCCAGTTTAGTCGCTTCGCTCCTTCGGGATTGGTCTTTTCGCTCCCTCGCAAAGTCCAAGACTCACCGCTTGATAAAACATTGTCAACCCATTATAATACGCTATAGATGGTGGTGATGCAAAATTTAGTTTCCCCCCCCCCCCCCCCCCCAAAAAAAAAAAAAAAAAAAGTTTTGCTCATTACTCCACTGCCATAAGAGTGAACAAATTAATTGGATTAAAGTTAAACATTACCCTTGACTCGAACTAACTATTATCATTTAACCATCATGGAGGGTATTCCGAAAAGGATTTTGAGTTAAAATATATTGTATCTACGACACTAAAATATATATATTTTTTTATAGCAAATCGCTATTCATTAAGTACAGTTTCAGAATACCGATTTAGCCCAAAATATTGTAGTGACGTAGATACAATAAATTTTATCTTAAAATCGTTTTCAGAATACACCCCCAGGTTTGTTGATTCTCTCTTCGCGAATAAATGCCAGATGTACAGTCGGGATTTCTGTTTCGGTAACATAATCGGAATATTAAATCTTGTTTCTATATTTATTTTGCCCTCAGGTATGCCAGAAGAATACTAGTGGAGAATGGCAATTTCAAATTCTAGACGTCGGACTGTCTTCAATCACTTGAACATCGTCCCCACCGTGGTGACGTTATGTGTTACAGCGGTCCTGACTTCGTTGGTCAGTCTGCCTTGGTCAACCGAAGCATCACCAATATGTATCAGTGGATCAATTCAGGCATGTGATTTCGATCTACCTCGACAAAAGGCCAACTGCTCTCATCGCGATTTCACCGAGGTTCCCGTAGACCTACCTGGAAATATTAAGATCCTGTCCCTCTCTTACAACAATCTAACGGCCCTATGGAACCACTCATTTAGCAGGCTCCCAGGTCTTCTTGTCATCTCGCTTCAGTTCAATCGGATCTGGCATATTGATCCAAGCGCGTTCGCGGGACTTCCTGATCTGCTAACGGTGAACCTGGTTAATAATCGACTAAGAGCTATCCCGAGTCACGTTTTTAGTCACAATTTATTCCTAACCAACATCCTCTTGAGAAATAATCTGTTTGAGACTATTCCAGATCTGGACGTTGCAGGGAATATTAATTTGTCCGCAATTGACCTCGCCAACAACACCATTAGTTCGGCCAACTTCCATATGATTCTTCCAACGAACTGCCGACTGTTAATTCTTGATTTGAGTTACAACGCTATCCGGCATATCGCAGAAGGTGACTTTAATAGGCTAAGATCTTGCGATGAGGTAAACCAGCTGGTTGTAACGGCAAATGGATTGAAATCTGTTGAGATCAAGAGCCTCGATGGCTTACCAATTGCAGGAATAAGATTTGATATCAATCCACTCTACGAGATGGGTGTCCTAGAGGTCTTCAAAGCTGCCGCATTTGCTCCAAATCTAACTTTTTTGAACGTGGGAGAGACAATCCTGGATACACTTTCGAAAGAAATTTTCATTCCACTGGAAAATTCGTCTGTGACCTCATTGGAACTATACACCAACAACATTACTATGATTTTGCTTCCTATCGACGTCTTTCACCATTTGCCACGAATATACTCGTTATCACTGGTCAAAAACAGAATCAAAAATGTTGCACCGGGACCATTCCAGGGCATGGTTTCCATGGGGTCACTTCATCTTGAAAGTTGCAGCATCTCCACGATCCTAGCTCCATCCGAAGGAGAAAGGTGGAAGCCACCGCTGATATTCATGAGTCTTGCTAACAATCACATTTATGAAATTCCATCTAAAGCCTTCCTTGGTTTGGATAAACTTCTCAATTTGATACTTCAGTACAATTCAATTAAGTTAATTTACCGAGACTCTTTTTACGGACTCGGAAATCTCACAAACCTTGTCCTCAACAACAATAACTTGTACAGTACTCTAGCGACTTTTGTGTTTGCTCCTTTGATAAATCTAAATAGTCTTGACATACGCAGTTCGCACATCAATAGCTTGGTACCAAGCAAATCATTATCAGGTCTGCCATCTCTGCATGAATTATTCCTCCAAAATAACCCTTTAAGGTTGTCTGACATATGGGACAATAGCACAGGGGTGTCTTTGTTTAAAAACCTACGCAGTCTTCAGTCACTGGACCTTGGTTCAGCGTACATCAGTGGCAAGATACCACCGGAGTGCTTCAGCGGTCTGACCAATATATTACAGCTGAATCTGCAAGGTATGACATCTATCCAGGCGATCCATCCAGACCTTCTTCAGGACCTTACGAATCTGGAAGTCCTCTCACTGGACGATAATAACATCCAAGACTTTCCCGCCGGACTATTTCGCAACCAGGTAAACCTGAAGGCCCTATACATGAGCCGGAATCCTGTATCCAACTTGAACCCTCAACTCTTTGAGCACACGACCAAATTGTCGCAACTGACTCTTTCTGGTACGAGTGTGGAAGTCATTCCTCAAAAGACCTTCCTGCCGATAGTCCACTCAATACAGACGCTCGATGTCTCCCGCAAATCTCTCTCTTGCAATTGCGATAACAAGTGGCTCCGAGAATGGTTTAAGAATGGTGCTGTGGGTGTGATCCTGACTGGAACAGTCTGTACGTACGATTCTCCCTTAGAGTTGCGAGGGAAGCCGTTTACAGACTTCGATCCCGTCCTCTTGTGTGGGCCTCGTATAGTGCTATATACTTCCATCGCTCTGATCTCAGTAACACTCATCATCTGCCTGTGCATCCTCTACTTCAACCGATGGTGGGTCAACTACAAGTGCTTCCTTCTCAAGCTCTGCATCATCGGATACCGGGAGCTCATCGACCACATGGACTACAGATTCGATATCAACGTTGTTTTCCACGACAATGAGGAGGAGTGGGTCGAAGAACAACTTCTGCCGAACATCAAGCGTGAGATGGGCCCTGACGTTGCAATCTGCGTTGGCGACGACGATCTTCCACTTGGGATGCTACGACTGGACGCCGTTGCTGACGTCATTGACAACAGCTACAAGTCAGTCTTCGTCATCAGTCGCGCTGCGGTCACAGACGGCTGGTTTATTACAAAACTGCGGCTGGCGCTGCAGCATATCAATCACGCTCAGCGCGATGCCGTCCTTTTGGTGTTCCTCGAAGAAATTCCAGACGAAAGACTGCCCTATTTGGTTAGGTTGTTGCTGAGCGTCAATCGGCCGTACCTTCAGTGGACCGACGACGAGAGGTACCAGGAACATTTCTGGAATCAGTTCGCAAAGTGTGCGAGAATCACTACAAAGATTGATGTAACACTGCCGGTGTAGTATGACTTTGTGGCATCGTTTTCATACGAAAATGATTTCCTTGTTCTTCAATAATACCCATATTTTATACTAGACGTATCGACAGATGTTGTGGTTAAAGAACAATGTTTGGAAACCCCTACAAAAATTGTTTGCATCCCCCTCCAATAAAATGAAATATCATCATTACTGATCTGCAAATGTAAAGAGATGACATCGTTCGAAATAAATCAGTCGTTACGCGCAATGAAATTCATATGCACATAGAAAGAACGTGAGCCACTGGTGCGCAGTGATCTTAACGTGTAGTCTTGATAACGTAGACGATTATCAAACAACCACTCACTAACACGAAGGCACGCACCCACACAAACACACACACACACACACACACACACACACACACACACACACGCGCGCGCGCACACACACACACACACACATACACACACACACATGACATCGTCGTGACACTACCGCATAGTAGCACCCTGCCCGCGTTACCTGAACGCACCACATCAGACCAACTCCACTCTGAAGCATGCAGCCTGGCGCCAACCCTCAACACGCGCCCTTGTCAGGGCGGGCATCATCTGATGTCATACGGGACGGCATCACCATCATGCAGCTGAATGTGGAAGGCCTCACTCTAAGGCCAAGATCAACATCATCGAACATCTTCTCCAACAGCACACACCTAGTGCTATACTACTACAATAAACTCACACTAAGGACATCTCCCACCTGCCTAAAGATCCCCGGCTTTACCCTAGCCGCTCACACCGAGAGTGACATTCATGGCATCGCCACCTTCATCAGGAACTCTGCCACATGGAACACAATAGCCTCATGCCCCCCAGACTTAAGCATGGAGTGGACAGCAACATCAGTCGAAAGAGTTACAGTCACCAATGTCTACAAGCCCCCCAAGTTTCGGCTTCAAGCTGACTCCATCCCAACCATCGCCCCACCCTGCATTTACGCAGGCGACTTTACCTGCCGCATCACCACCTGGGGCTACAACAGCACCAACAATAATGGCGCTGCGCTTGAAGACTGGGCCTCTGCAACCGGCGTCCAGCTCATATACGACCCAAATGAACCGGACAGCTTCCACTCCGGCAGGTGGAACACATCAACTAACCCAGACCTAGCCTTTGCAAACATCAACGGCGCTCTACCCAGCCGTACTATTCTGGACCCTTTCCAAAGATCTCAACATAGATCTCAACATAGATCTCAACATAGACCTTCAATGATGCTTTGTTAAACCTATGATTAATAAGAGAGCTCATCAATAACATTTTAAGTGAAAGGTGTGAGCATGTTATATATTTTTCCTTAATCATCAAATGAATGTGGGATCCAACATATTTTATTCTGATCTGATATAGTAATTGATATTTCAGCGGTTTCTGAACCAATTTTGATCAAACGGAGTTTATTATGTCATTATAATGGTATGCTCTTTCGAATTTGACACTCAGTTTTGCATTACCTCAAGAATGTTATTTTTTAAAGTACCCTCTATACCAAAACTCATATATCCCTTTAATAAATATGTGTATAATGTATATATTTAAAATTTCCCATCAATATTATAATGTTCGTCATTTGAATGAGTTTATGCGTGGACAATATGCAGTTGACAAGATACAACTTTGTGAGAAAAAAGTATATATACCGCCCTCAACAGTTTGCATTCTTATAATCACGTTGACTCGTACACCTGTAAACATAAGTTCGCTTATTAATTGTTGTATTATGTAATCATGTATTGGTATAAATTAGTAAAAAGCATTGTATCATACAAAACGAGCCGTTAGAAAAAAAAGGGCGCATCGGTTTCAACCATTTTAAATGAAAAAAATGTGCATGTCTTATTTTGTTAAAACTATGATTAAATAGAGAGCTCATCAATAACATTTTTAAAAAGTCGTTTGTAAATTTCTGAAAAAGCGTAAGAATTGTTTATACTTTTTTTTCTTAAATCATCAAATCAATGTGGGATCCAACAAATTTTATTCAGATCTGATAAATACTTATTGATATTTTAGCAGTTTCTGAACCAATTTTGATAAAAAATAGAGTTTATTCTGTCATGGAAATGGTATGCTCTTTCAAATTTGACACTCAGTTTTTCATTACCTCAACAAAAAATTGTTTTGAAGTACCCTCTATACCAAAACTCATATATCCCTTTAATAAATATGTGTATTTCTGTGGAAAAAAGTATATATACCGCCCTCAACAGTTTGCATTCTTATAATCACGTTGACTCGTACACCTGTAAACATAAGTTCGCTTATTAATTGTTGTATTATGTATCATGTATTGATATAAATTAGTATCATCGTATTCCTTCACCTTCAAGCGTGGAGATTTTAACACAATATGCCTCCTTTGTTTAATGTGTTATACTACAAAGTTTACAAACGCACTAAACACATTTAATTAAATTTCCATAATAACAAATACCCTGTGTCTCAGGCAGATACCACGAGTTGAAATCAGAATAGTTCCAAATGGTTTCGCAATTATTATTATAGTGTTCAGTCTACTTTAATCAGAAGAGCTATTTAGAAGTTAAATTGAAGTAAATTATGTAAAGGTTTGAATGTGTAAATAAGATCATCTTCGCTGATACCCTTTCGTTCCATCTTAATGTAAATAGAATGCAGTCGACCAGTTCAATGTTTGGCAATTTAATTTGTTATATTTTTGTATGAACTTTTAGTCAACTTATAATCTTATTATATATTGCCTTATGATATTCACATTATAATTAATTTGTTTAAATATGTAAAGTACAAATGATATGAGATGTAAAAATATTGTATATTTTCCATGGGCGTACACATGTCAATGATACCTAATCGACTGGGGGGGGGGGGGGGAGGGGGTGATCTACTCATTCACCCCCCCCCCCCCCCCCCCCCGATGAATAGGTATTAAGCCGCTATGCCCGTGATATTTTCGAAAGTCAATTAAAATTTTGTGAATTTAATTAAACTAGAAATTTATTTAGAGTTGTTGCTACAGTGGGATCATTGTTATCATTTGTTAAATATATTGTCTATATATAATGCTTTCTATCCATTATGCTGCTTTGTAATATTTGGGGTTTTAGTTATGAAATGTATGTAATAGAGGGAATTTATTAATTTTACACTTATTTAATACCATTGAAAACAGTCAAACTCTTCTTACCAACCGCCTGCCTATTTCAGCAGCAACCTGTGTATAGAGTGGCCACCGAACGCAACCCCCCCCCCCCCCCCCCCACCCCCCTCCCCCCGGCCTGCAGAGAAAGAATAGTCTATAGAGCTCACATGTCACCCTGCCTAGTCTTCTGGTTCCCCTACGTGGGTTATGGTTTGGTAGTAAAACATAGATTATGTAAATATTACATTTCGTATTTCCTGCATGTGCTCGTTTTTACAATTCTTCACATTTATAGTTCTGCATTGTTTAGCTGTATGTCATAAGAACTGCATTTACTGACATACCACGTTATAATCTTGAAATTGGCATATTACATTACTGTATGTTCATATAAATACGTAACAGTGTGTGTTTAAATTTGATGAGATTAGATCCAAAAGGCGCTAAATTCACTTTCCATACAAAATGAAAACGATATCATTACATTTATAAACTGTGTAGCTATCTAGAAATCCAAATGCTAGGACGAAATTAAAATCAAAATATTGAATGTTCCATGTTTATATTCCCGTAGGCATGTGTACACAGTTGGACAAAGAAACCTGTTTTTTCTCCAAAGTTGAAAAGTGAATTTAGCACCTTTTGGAGCCAACCTCTTCATTTCATATTTACATTATTAAGAGGGATAATCAGTTCTTATCTTTATATGTAGAATGGACTATCTCTGTAATGTGTTGATATATCGGCATGAATTTGGTAATTGGTAAAAGAGACTATAGTTTTTATGTCACAAATCGCGTACAATGTATATATATAAGAAAATCACATGAACAAATTTTGCAACTTATTATATCCATATTTAAGTGTATCATCATGATAGAACCAATTCGCGTTTGTACATAGTCTGTCTACCTACCGTTTGACTATCGAAATCCCTTTAAATTGATCATTCTCAGAACCAGGTGTATACAAGTTGACAAAATAAAACTTGGACCATATAGATCAGTTGTTCATATCATAGACGCGTCAGAGGTTTCCCACAATAAATTTTAGACACAAGCAAATGCTTAAAGCGAACCAAAATGATAGCATTTCATCTATGTTACTTCGTTTCCGACACCGAGAGCTTTAATTTGATATACAAATCACACAAAATGGCCCACCAATCTCGCAAAAAGACGACACATAATGATTTGTTTGCGGCGTCCCGTACTCACATGGAGACTGCCATGTTTACATTTTTGTGCAGATCCCCGGCAAAGATGTGACGTTTTTTTGGACTTCAAAGCTAAAATTCCATTCATGATCATGTTAAAAGAAGAGACAATTTTGTCTTTGTTGAAACACAGGCCACAACAAAAAGTGTACATATAAAAAGAGAAGATATTAACCAACGACCATTCGAGACGGGGAAGTGTGGAAATGTGACTAAATGTGGTTATTTAGCCAATATACCATAGCTTTTTGACAGAATTGTCAGAGGTTGTCATGGTAACAATTGTGTTGGCGTAAGCATGAACGTGCATGCACACTACGGTAGTACGGTATATGATTCGTGCCGATCATGTACGATTTTATCTAGCATGCCCCAAAACAGCTGCGATGATTCCGAACTACGTATCAAACATTCCTTTTCTTTGATTTGTAATTCCTCTTTGAGGTACCAAACAAAGGCTTGTACAGTGAATGAACTGCCTGTATACACGTATTTATATAGTTACAGTTTAAAGAAATGCAAGTTTGTCATTCACCCCACTATTTCACCTAAACAATTGAGTTGTAGTATCGAGATGGCATTGTTTCCCTGTCCGAAGCCCATTTAGTTGCTTTTGCAGCGATTCATATCAGAATAATAAATGCTCGTGGTCTAAATTATGCTTCGCTAGGGCGGAAATAAATGCACGACTTATTGTATCATTAGTATCTATATATACCATGATATTTCTAAGTATAACTATTCAATTAAAAGTAGCAAAAATATTATAATTATGGAGGATTGCGAACGCGTACGTGCTCGTTAATATCATTCAAGTCAAAGGTCGTATGAACACCCTCGTTCTGACTAGAAAATAAGTATTATAATTGTTAACATTTTTTCGAAGTATTAACAAATACAACACATACTAAATAATTTGATTCAAAATGCTAAACTATAAGCAGTGCAATGTATTTTTGTTTGCTCCGATTTTTGATCTAAATATGTTATTTAACTAATAGTTAAAATGGCATTTGGCTAGACCAATCAACGTCAGTCCAGAAAAACGTCACGTTTCGGCGGCAAACAAAAATCATGGCGCCGCTCAGAGCATCAATAAAGAGCCTGCGATAGCAAAACAGAAACTTTGCCCACTCTTCAAAAGAAATAATAGAAGGGGTGATTCAGAGACATTTGAGATGTGTAAAAATAGGTCTTACTACACAGTTTGCTTTGTATTATGCGTTTTGGTTCGCTTTAAATGACAAACATCAAAATATGCATGTTTTTATTATGGTCAAGTTTCTTATGTGTGTACATGTGTGTGTCTGTGGCAATATGTGTGTGTGTGCCTGTGTGCGTTTGTAAGGACCTTCAACCGGGGGTACACACAAATTTAAACACAGGCAAACGGGGATATTCCGAAAACCGGGCATATCCCCGGTTTCCGAACACGGGGTATAGTGCTTCAGGGATCGTCTTAAGGGCTGTACTGTATGTTATTATGATTTTTTAAGGATATCCCTTATATGCCCGTTTTGCATGTTTTTTTCATAGTGGGTGTATAAATTATACGTTTTTGTGTATGCAAGTGAATGTGTGTGTATTTTTAAACCCCCCAATTGGGAATATTGCCATGTTTACACACCAGCAAACCGGGGACAAGCCAAACATCATTAAACAAACGGGCATATCCCCGTTTGAAGGTGTTTATAACATTGCAAAAACCATATCCCCGATTGAAGGTCCTTACAAGAATGTGTGTGTGTGTGTGTGTGTGTGTGTGCGTGTGTGTGTGTGTGTGTGTGTGTGTGTGTGTGGGTGTGTGTGTGTGTATGTGTGTGTGTGCGTGTGTGTGCGTGTGTGCGTGTTCTCACGCCGGCATTCTTGTGGGGTCTCTTGTGGGTACAATTATATACTTGTGGGGTATTTTTTCCTTGTGGGGAATAAATCATAGACCCCACTAAGGAATAGCCTTAAATCGGCGTATTTAGCTTCAAAGAGTAATGTGACAAAATCTTGAGACTGTGCCCCATAAGTGATACTTGAGGAATTTTATTTTTCTAGACACACCCCTACCCATGCACTCAGAAGGTTGCTTTTTTTCGTTGCAGAGATTTTGTGAAAAAAACAGTTTGTGGTAGCACTCCTTCAGCCTGTAGTAGCACAAGTACCCCACAAGTCGGGTGCCCACAAGTATGCCCGGGTAAGTATGTGTGTATGTGTGAGGATGTGTGTGTGTGTGTGTGTGTGTGTGTGTGTGCGTGTGTGTGTGTGTGTGTGTGTGTGTGTGTGTGTGTGTGTGTGTGTGTGTGTGGAAAAGAAATGCTGCTATACACGCAATAATCACCAATGGTTAAATAAATCTCTTGCCACTTTGTAATACTTAAAATAACAATTGCATAAATTATGTTCATATTCCCATAGGAGATGGCCCGAAAAGTGAAATTTTGCATAATCTGCTTTCTGTATCTAATCAATATTTTGTTTAATTTGGGTCAGTCACTCCTATTTAAAAGATTAACTCCTTGAAAATGTTTTATAAAACCGGTCCCAGGGCCCTGTTTCATAAAGCGATTGCAACCGTTTTGAATGTCCAATTTAAAATGTATCTTCCATGGCAACAGCTGCAATGCTGCATGCTGATTGGCTGATGACATACTGGTTACAATAATTGGAAACTTACAGCAATTGAAAATGTTCTATGAAACAGGCCTCTGGTCCACAATTATAATTTGCATGCAATTAGGAATTAAAGAGGCCTTGCAAACCAAATTAATGCATGTTAACTTCTGTATATCTGTATTAGTGTACACATTTAATATTTGTAAACTGTTTGACCTAAATATGTTTTGTATATTTTAAAACTTGTTATCATTTATTTTTCTTCATGTTGCTAAGCCCCACCTCATAAAAACCCTCCAGAGTGAATTCTATTATTGACTGGTTATGATATCATCTGTCAATCACTGGTCAGCTACCATGAGATTAACAAAAGATGAAAGTACAAAAAGAACATACTCACACAAGCATGCCCTGCATGCCTCCATATACTAGCTTAGACAGTACTCTTTTCCTGACATAGCAACAGCTATTGAAATTGAAGGTGTGTGAGTTGGTATTTTATTCAACCGTGTGATGCTATTGTGATTAGGTGGGGACTTAGGAATAGAGACAAATAATTACTAAAATGTTTTAAAATATACAAAATATGTTTGGGTCGAATGGTTTACAAATAGTTGATGTGTACACACTAATACAGATGAACAGAAGATAACATGCATTTGGTTTGCCTGGCCACTTTAATCGACAGATCAGATTCTATGAGTAGTATTGTCACTTGAGTCGACCATCGCACACAGTGGATTACTGTAAACGTGGTAGTGTTCGTGGTGCATTAATTTTCGCAGATTTTGCGCTGAAGTCGGCGTCCGCGAATATTAAAAACCTGCGAATATAAATGCGTGTGCACTTGCTCGGCCGCGAAAATAAAAAGCCGCAAATGTTTTTTTTTTGTGTCGCTCAGCACAAAATATTAATCGCGCAAAAATAACAACGTTTACAGCAAAGAGGCAAGAGTCCTATTTATGAGAAATCACAGAAAAGTGAGAAAAGTGAGAAATCAAATGACATAATTAATAACGTGGATTATCTGTACACAGCGGAGGGGCACCATTCAATATATATTTACTTTCTTTGATATGTATTTATAATTATATATACATCGGAAAATAATATGTATAGACATGACGTAAGAAGAAGTATAAACAAAAAAATATAAAACAAAATTATTAGGGTACTTTGTTATCATAAGACCCACTAAGCGGTAGAAAAAAACATAATTAGAAAGAAATTCTCATTACATGAGGCTAATACATTTCATCTGATCATAGTGCAGCTGGCAAAACATTTAATCAACATTTTAGTGAGAAAATACATCAAATTTAAAAAATACATACAGCTTTGTGTCTACTGCTAATTTTTACATTTATTAGTAAGCAATCTGTAATTTCAACTAATGTCACTTGGAGCTTCCACATTTATTTTGATTGTTCCTTGTTGTTTGGATTATGGTAACAGCAGAATAATGATAAATTGTCTCCCTTATTATAGTCCTAGACATATTTATGATTGAGTGAAAAACGTTTTGCAGTTGTAGTCAAAATCAATGGACAATTTTGATACAATCAACATTTTGAGGTGAGGAAATACATTTGAACACACGAGTGTATACTGGTATTTTTATTTTTTTATTTTATTTTTTTTATTTTTTTTATTTATTTTTTTTTTTGGTACGTGCGCGCCTGGTGGCTGCCCGCCGACAGAGCTCTTAATTTTGTTGTGTTTTTTGCTATTACTGATTTTCTATTGATTGTGATTTGTACACTATCCATAATGTCTGTCTTCAAGCACTGGTAGGACAAATTTTGGAGAGTTTTTATATTGTACTTTTTGTGTATTTAGAGTTGACTTATTTTCACTTGCTATACTGTATACAGTACATGCAGGTACAGCCATTTTATTTTTGCCTATTGGCTATACTGTACATGATTTTGTGTGGTTCACTCTCACTGACACAATGATGCCATTGAAATTGCATTTCTATGTATTTGTTGTGCTTCTTTTGTGTAGTAGCACTCAGCTATCACATACTTATAGTTGTATGGGAGCTAACTCCTTTCAACAGTTCAATGCTCGTGTTTCTGTACAATCAAAGGGAAAGTACACTGGTGGTCCCATACTGTACTATTCCAATTCTGTATCATCTTATCGAGTCAAATTGCTTATCTGTGGGGACATTAATCCAAATCCAGGCCCTTCTAGTGATGACTCTGCCACGACCTCGGATATTCATAAGTTTCGTTATACTAGTGAATTTCTTCACTCATTCAATTCTAGCAATAATTCTGAAAAATGGCGCGAGGAAAACATTGTGGCAGGGCCCGTATTCCATAAACTTGTAAGAAAACTTGCTTACAATAAGCAAATTGACTAAGAAAACTTGCTTACGTAAGCTAATGCTGTAAATCGTATTCCATAAACTTTTAAGAACATTTGCTTATAGTAAGCAAATGTTCTTAGAATTTGTGCTTACGTAAGAAAATGTAATTTTCCGTATTCTATAAACTATTTCGTCTTTCTTTTTTTTTGCTTACAAAATAAGCAAAAATTCTTACTTTTGCTGACGTCACAAATGTGGTCGCCACTTGACTCTCGACGACAAAACTTTTCCCTTGTGTGCGATGGAATTCCTATGGAGATTGCGTGTTTAAGGGTTTATCGCAGAGCAAAAAAAATTGTATGTAAGTAGTGAATGAGGACTGCACTGTGCACACTGCGGATCGGATCGGACAAAATACACAGACCACAGTTGTAATGTTAGAGGGAGAAAAGAGAAACTCATCACACTCTTTAACTCGTAACAGATAAAGTTAAATGATACTAAATGAAGGTAATACATTGATAATTCAATTGGAAGCTGTGATTATAGTACCTGTCTGTCTAAACATTCGAGGTCCAAAAAGGGGATCGGAAGAGTTACAACGTTTTCTGTCGATTACGTGCAAAGTCAATTACTGAGCAGTATCCATTATAATATCATGCATACGCAAGCCTCTCTTTATTCTATTCGTTGATCCCTTTTCCGTCATTAATATTATAAACGATACTTACTATACTAAGATCATGAGACATGAGCTAGCTACATCGACGTGATTCTGCTAGCACTAGCAGGCCTACTCCGTACTCGGCTTCTAAAATCAATATGTGATATTTCCGACACAAATGTAGAAGATGGTCTCAAAAAGAAATGCAAATTCCTCAAAACAAGATATCCACGATAATCTTGGTGCAAAGAATTGTCCTTTTTCCCTTAATTTCACGTAATGACTTCAATTAATTTGGGGGTTGCATTCCGAAAATAGAAAAGATCGCGCATACGCTTGCAGCGCGCGCGTACTGCGCGCAGTAAGGAAGTAGGTCGCCTTTTAGGGGTGAATGTTGTGCCTAATGCATTTTGTGTTTAATAGGTTTTAAAAGCTAGTTTGCAACATTATTAGTTCAATGAGTACTTACCTTTCGGTTTAAGGCGTTCCTTGTAATTCGTATGCATACTTCAAATATTTAATTAGGTTCATCTTCAAATCAGACGGTGTGCGAATGATATCGATAAATTATCAGATTATCCTCATGTACATTAACACAGCCAAGCCTCGAGCTTACAGTACAATACATGCCCAAGATTACAGGCATATAAGATTTTTTTCTTATATTTAAGCCACCTATGAGGTGGCTTAAATTTAAGACAAAAATCTTAGGCTGATATGTTTATGGAATACCAAAGCTCGTTTAAGCAAATTTGCTTAAGCAAATTTGCTTATAATAAGCAAAAAACCTTAGCAAATTTGCTTACAGAAAAGTGCGTCTAAAATGTAAGCAAATTTGCTTACGGGGGAATTTAAGCAAAAATGCTTAGATGTAAGCATTTTTGCTTATAATAAGCAAAAATTCTAAGATTTCTTGCTTATATGTGTTTATGGAATACAGGCCCTGGTGGAGGATTTTGTCCCTAGGTATCGGGCGAGGGCCAAAGACACATCGGGGTAAGAAGGGTGGCCGTGGGGGATTCAGAGATCATCTTAGATTATGTACAATCAATGCACGCTCCCTTCGCAATAAATCAACCATTTTTCAAGATTTTGTTACCGATAACAAATGTGATATAGTTGCTGTTAGTGAGACATGGATGTCTGCATCGGATGATGCTGCCATCGCAGACCTCACTCCCCCTGGTTTTGCTTTTCTGCACCACCCCAGAGCCTCCAGACGTGGAGGAGGTGTCGGGTTCTTGTACAGGGACAACTTATCTGTAGTTCTTAATCAATCAGTTAACTACACAAGTTTTGAATCTATGTCTGCCGTGGTTTCTAATAGCACATCCAGTCTCGAGATCTTAGTCATTTATAGACCACCAGGTTATCAATCTTTTTCACTGTTCATTAATGAATTTTCAGATCTGTTAGATGATAAATTGTATAAATTATCTCCCCTTGTTATCACAGGAGATCTTAATATACATTTAGACAATCTCTCATCCCAACATACCCAAAGGTTCAATGACCTTGTTAACGGCCATGGACTTTGCCAGTTGGTGACCACGCCTACGCACGATCATGGCCATATCCTTGATGTCATTCTGGTCCGAGACTCCGACAGGCTGTCGTTTTCTCACCTACGTGTCATACCCGGTATATCTGACCACTCTGTCGTCACCTGTTTACTCCGGTTCGACAAGCCTAAACGGAAAGATACCACTTTCACATCTCGTAATATAAAGGGCATCAACAGGGTTGACTTTGCCAAAGATGTTACTAGCAGTAGCATCATGTCTTCACCAACAGAGAGTATCGACGATGCTGTCAGCCGCTACAACTCAGAACTCAACAGGTTACTGGACTTTCACGCACCAGCCAAGACTCGAAAAGTGAGATCCCATCAGGATAGTCCTTGGTATAACTCTGACATCTCTAAAGCGAAGAAGGAGCGGCGGAGACTTGAGAGGAAATGGCGCAACTACGGGAAGCTCCAGATAGACCGAGAGATGTTTTGTGCTCAAAGGGACCGGGTGAACTACCTTGTTTCCAAGGCTAAACGTTCGTATCACACCAGACTCATAGAAGACTGTGGAGATGATTACAAGAAACTCTTCAATGTCGCTAATCGACTTCTGAACCGCAAACAGTCCTCTCCATTGCCTACACATGCTGATGACAGTTCCATGGCCGAAACATTTATTCAGTTCTTCCATTTAAAAATTCAAATAATTAGAGATAGTCTTAATCCAAATGTTGCACCACTCGAATCCGTCACCTCTTCTAAATTGGAGACTTTCCAACATTCTACCGCAGATGAAATTTGTTCTCTTCTTTGTAAACTGCCTCCTAAATCTTGTCCATTGGATCCAGTTCCTACCATCTTGTTGAAAGATTGCGCATTCACATTTGCCCCAATTATTTCTCAAATTGTTAATCTCAGTATAGATCAAGCTACTGTGCCCTCAGTTTTGAAAACAGCCCTTATTCGCCCATTATTGAAAAAACCCTCTTTGGATCATGAATGCTTGAAAAATTATCGTCCTGTTTGTAATCTCCCATTTTTGTTTAAGATTTTGGAGAGAGTCGTGTTCTCTAGACTCTCAGATTACTTGTTAGAATATAATTTATTTGACCCTTCACAGTCAGCTTATCGTCCACACCATAGTGTTGAGACTTTACTCATTAATGTTTCTAGTTTTATTTTACAGGAAATGGACTCTGGATCCGTCACGGCCATGGTTCTTTTAGATCTGTCTTCGGCCTTCGACACTGTAGACCATGACATACTTGTCAATACACTCGAAAGTCTGGGTATCCAGGGCCAGGCTCTTGAATGGTTTAAATCATATCTTTCATGCCATACACAGTCTGTCATTTTGAATGGTTTCACATCCTCCTCCAGGCCACTAGGCTGTGGAGTACCCCAAGGCTCTGTGGGCGGGCCCACCCTATTTTCAATTTATTTAACTGGTCTCCAAAAGATTTTTCAACGTCATTCTGTTCATTATCATTTATATGCAGATGACATTCAAATTTTTGTTTCTTTTCCTCCACATCAAATTAAAGCTTCCCAAACCTTGCGCAATCTAGAAAATTGTATAGTTGATATTGATGCTTGGATGAAGTCAAATTCCTTGCAGTTAAACCGCAGCAAATGCGAATTCATGCTTTTTGGTTCAAAATTACAATTGAGCAAATTAGATATAGTTTCTATTTCTATTTCTGGTAATGACATTCCTTTGTCAAGCGCATGTCGCAATCTTGGCGTTATGCTTGATTCCCAAATGTCTATGTCTAACCAAATCACCAGCATGTGCAAATCAGTTCGCTATCAATTGCGGAATATTGGCTTCATCCGAAAATATCTCACTCGTTCTGCAACAGAGAAACTTGTTCACTCCCTCATTTCTTCACGCCTTGATTTTGGTAACGGCCTACTCTATAATATACCAAATTCACAAATTGCCAAATTACAGCTGCACGCATTGTTTCTCTGTCAAGCAAACGCAGTCACATTACCCCTATCTTACAAAATCTCCACTGGTTGCCCGTGAAGGACCGTATAGTTTTTAAAATTCTTCTTTTAGTCTATCACATTGTAAATGAAACAGCCCCTGAATATAATAAGTCTTTGTTACGTCAATACCAAACCACACGAACTTTACGATCCTCTAACTCTGGTCTTTTACACATTCCACTTTCTAAAAAGTCTTGGGGGGAACGAGCTTTTGCTCATGCCGGACCAGCCCTGTGGAATTCATTACCACAAGAGCTGAAGAACTCCAACTCTTCGGCATCCTTCAAGGGCAACCTAAAATCTCATTTGTTCACTTGTGCGTTTTGAAGACAGACATTCTTTATGTATATATATATTCCTTTTCTATGATGTACAAAATTTCCTTATGTTCGTAATGTATTTATGTTGTAAAGCGCCTTGAGCATTTAATCAAAATGGATAATGGCGCTATATAAATCTTATGTATTATTATTATTATTATTATTATTAACATTAATTATTAAGCAAAAATCTGTAATTTCAACTAAAGTCACTTGGAGCTTTCACATTCCGCTTTATTGTAGGGTTAGGGTTATCAAAAACAAAAATGGTCTTCCTTATTATGGAGATATTTATGACTGAATGAAAAACGTTTGGCGATTGTAGTCAAACTCAATGGGCTGTAGGTGATACAATCTGACATCAATCATCACTTTTTTCACTAAGAAAACCATGTCCCTTTTCTCTGAAACTATCACACATTCAGTAAACCGTAGAATGGTATACTGATATGGTTAAAGTCTCAAATATGTTGAGAAAAAATCACATTCTCTGTAATAAACACTTTGATAGATACTTCTTTTTATTTTAGCATTGTTATTCTACATATACGATACATCCATGCAAATTATAATGAATGATCAATTCTGAATCGTGGACACAGTAATGAGTTTCAAGTGTAATTAAACAAAACATGTAAGCAAGTTTACTACAACTGGTCTGAGAGCAGCCAATCGACTTTCATATTGCTAGACGAAGGCCCAAACCAGTACTAGTATAGACCAATCCGGTTTCAAGTCTATAGTACTATAGCGTCGGCCATAACTGGGGGGCTTCCAAGAGTACAAAAAAAGACAGGTTTTAAACGTTATGCAACATGTCAGGTGTATTATGGTCTCCTGAACAATCAGTGTGGTTCTAAGAGACCTTTGTTCAGCATGCTAGACATGCTTGAAGCCCTCCAGTTATGGCAGACGTAGACTTGAAACCGGATTGGTCTATACCAGGACACTCCCACTTTTACCACCAATACACATTCTCAAAGAAATCAGTTCAAGATGACTCCCACAAAACTGTCCTAACTGCCCACAATTGGTAACTGTCTTGCTTGCATGGGCTTTTGACCTCTAAAATAATAATAAAAATATATGTTATTCTTTTACAAAAACATAATTGTCATCAATGTTATTTACCACCAATCATGTTTAGTAGCTGTTTAAATCTAAAATTTAGGACCTCACCAGGTTAATTTATTGATTTGACAAAAAATATTACTAAAAATAATGCACATCATCATCTCTTAATGCATATATATCTAACAAGAATAATGGTGAATGTAGCTTTTGTAACGAGTGTCATCATAATAGGCCATAAACATGTCCACAGCATAAATATAAGACTATATTATACACAAGAATATAATTATATGGGCATCCAAATTGTAAGAATTTTGTCATAACCCATGGTGGCCCACAAACTCTTTTCAGTCCTTGCAACTTTTCCTCTTACTATATGAGGAAACTCCTATAATCTTTCTCAGTCACTTTTCAAGTTTTATCATTAATTCAGCAAACATATTTAAATATGTGCTACAATTCCAAGTTATCAAACTTTCCCATTCAACAACAAATGTAGGTCTGTGCTACGATTCCTTGAATTTGGAGGCCTTCTCCTTCATGGTCCACATGGGGTCTAACCCACCGAACGGGTCACTAGGATCAGCCTTGTCCACGCTCTCCTGGAGTTTGCCCTTCCCCGCAAGGAAGTCCGTCCTGGAGACCTTTGGTTTCTTGTCCTTCTTGTCCTTCAGGGAGAAGTTCTGGGGCGTGAGGTCCGCAAGGATCGAGGGCAGGGATGAGTTGGACCCTTGCGCCGAACCGGAACCATCCGACCCGCCGTCCGTCGACGCATTGTCTTGTTTGGTGCGGGACTCCACGACGTCCGGAGCGGCGAGACTCTGCTGCGGGGTCTGGGCGAAGACCTGGAGGTTGTTCACCTGTAGTTCGTCCAGCGACTTGGCCTTGTGCGACGGGGAGGACGTCAGGGAGCTGAGTCCTGATGGCGTGCTGCTTCCCGTCTCACTAGGTGCTCCCTGGGATGTTGCATTGCTTGGAGGATCGGCGCACAAATCTTGGCTCTGATGTCCATTTGAGGCTTGGAACACCATCCCTCCTCCGTTGCCCGCTTCCTCCCCCGCAGCAGGAATGGACTGTCCGGGCACTGCATTGAGTTGTGTGGTAGATGTGGATTCTTCCATGACGGTTGCAGGGGTCTGCTGCTGTGGTTTAACACTGAACTTAGAGATGCGGGAGATCAGGGAGTCGACAGAGTCGTTGCCCATGATGACATCGAAGGAGTTCAGCCTAGAGGGCGCAATTTTCGCATCCAGTGGCGAGGCGGCTGCCAAACTCTTGGTTGCAAAGCAATACGAGGTAAAACAAAACAATTTGAACGTCACTAAAGATTTTCCTGTCTTCTTAAATTTTCATATCCAGTTGCAAGGTAGCTGCCAAACTCTTTGCTGCTACAGAGCTACCAACATTGAAATTCAACAATCACGAAGATTTAGGGAAATTTCATCAGAAATCAGAAAGATATCTATAAAATACATACAACCTAATGACAATAATTTGTTGATAATCAGTTGGATTGGCTATCCAATGCAGTAATCTTGGTCTGTTTTCAGGAATTCTTCTGCAAAATCAGGAATACTTGGCAGCTCTGCAGTTACCGCCCTTTCAAAATCATGTAAATACAAATATGAGTATGTTACTAGATGTCATGAAGATTTTCCCTGTTTCTTTTACAAAACAAAGTGTAAACAAATATTTTGTTAAAGAATGCTTACATTTAATTTCCATGAAAATATAAGCTGAAGGCACCCCTTGTTAAAGGCCGTTTCCAGCTCATTAGGTGCACATATTTCACCGATCAATCTGGGACACACTCTTCTGACAAAATGTGTGATAAATCATTGAATCTTTACCATCAATATAATACGCCGTCTAGTCAGGCACTCAGCATTCATAGAATGAAGAAGGGAAAGTTAAAGGGGTTTTGGTAAGGCTGAACTTTAGTAACCAAAACCTGCACAGTAACATTACAAACTAATAGTTATAACTCCACTATGCTCGAAAGGTATTCAAAACTAGAAGGCCGACAAAGTCAGCATACCCACGCCTCCCATTAGCCCTGTTCTACCCCTTCGTCGGCCTCAACCCTGTTTTGCTTACCGATGCATCCTAAAAACATAGTTTATGTGCACGCTGGAAAACCTATGGGCGCTGCCATGTACGGTACGCGACCGGCCTTTCCCGTAACATTTTTCTTGATTTTTCTGTCGAGTTGTCTTATTGGCTTACTGAGACATCTCTCTGATTCTTTATCCAATCAGAATAGTTATAAGATGTTTTAACAAAAACGGCTACGATCAGCTGATCGTCAGCTTTCAAATGATATACAAATCAATGGACAAATTTTTTTTGTTCAAGACTTTAGTAGGCCGCGAAGATTGGGTGAAAATGCAAGTAAAAAGAGCCAAATTTCAAGGTTATTTTCAAATTTAAATATTCAAATTTCTAGAGTTTTTACATAAATAAGGTTTTCATGGAAGTAATGTTCTTTGTTTATATTTTCATCATCATATTGACAGTTGCAACTCTTAAATGTCAGTTTTTAAGCTACAACTTTCTGAAGTTAGGAGAAAAATATCAAATTTTCGAAAAATTCGGACAGCCGCATTTTTATTGCACTTTATATCGACCGTGGAAGGAAATACGGACATACACGATGTGTTTTAGGAAAATTAGATATGTATTTATAAATAATTCACAAACAACTTGTCGTTATTTTGTTTTATTTTCTAGATATAAAATTAACAATTCACTCTAAAAGCAGCTGAAGCAACATTCGTGCGCGACTCCATTGGGAGTTTAGCCATGTCTATCGGCGTGGCTATCCTTCGCCATTACATGTTACGCAAATTCCAGCATGAATCTAAACCAATGAGTGCGCGGAACTCACTCACGCCGTCACAGAGTTATAAGCAACAAACTCGGTAATTTATTTATTATCTGATTATGAAATTACATTTAAACTAGTGAAATCGATGTCAGATTTACTATTTAATCCAGGTAAGATGTTTTATCTAATTTATTTCATTTTAAAAGCTGTTATTTCGTGTTATTCGAAAAGTTCGACGGTAAATCAATGACGAGGGGCAAAGCACGTGAAATTATTCAGACCGCCGTAAGCAGCTGGATAGCGATGCCGACGCGCTCGGGTATGGTCTTACGCGCAGAACCGTATGATTTGTTGTTCATGAGATTTACGGCTAACAATTTTTCTGAGGAATTTAGCTAAAAACTGACCATTTAAGAGTTGTAACACCCATCAATGAAATCAAGAACAGGTCCCAAATATTACATTTATGACACTCGCTTTGTCGGGAAAACTCTAGGTTTTTCAATATTTCGTCTTAAAAATAGGCTTTTAATTCATCCGTGAAAGCCTTTTTGTCATATTTAACCCCTTTTAAAATGTCTTATATAAATGTGAATATTCAGTTAAATTGAATACAAACATATCGATAAGAAAGAGTAGGATAAGAAGTTTGTTGTAAAATGATCCATATTTCTTCCACAATGCTGAATTTCTAAATAAAAGAGAAATTATGAAAGCTAGATTGAGTTCCGAGTTCAAATTGACGCAACGTTAAGCGGTACGATTGCTCGCAGAGTTTACACTAGATCATTGCACGCGCAACGCCGGAAATGCGCGACGCTGATTGGTGCCAGCAAACACTGTTGTGTCATTGGGGTATCATGGCAGCGAGCATAGAACTTCCATACGTTGTGTACAACGTGCACATACGTGCTATAACGTGCAGATATTATTTAGGCACACACGTGCATTAAATACATACTCAAACTTCAAGGTTCCACAGAATTTGCAGGGGTCAACCAATCATCACCAAAATCTAATCGATTCTTCCATGTCACTATCCAAACATTCCCTGAAAATTTGGTGCAAATCCGTTCACCCGTTCTCTAGTTATCTTGTACACAAACAAACAAAAAAAAAAACAAAAAAAAAAAAAAACAGACAAACAAACAAACATACGGAACCCTTTACATAACCCCCTGCCGATTTCATCGGCGTGGGTAATTACAAACGACTAAGTAAAAAGCCTGTTATCATAAAAAAGAGCCATTAAAACAAAAGAGGGCGCTCTATAAAAAGGCATTGATTTCAACCATTTTTCATACAAAATTATGCATGTGATGTTTGTTGAAATGATGATTAAAGGTAACGGTGAGTATTGGTCAAACTTAACTTTAGTAACCAAAACCTGCACGATTACGGTACAAACTAATAGTTATAACTTCACCATGCTCGAAAAGTATACACAATTACAAACGACAAAGTAAAACCCATGTTATCATTAAAAAAGAGCCGTTACAACTCAAGTGTCAAATTAACTCTAGAGTACGCTAGCGCGAAGCGCTATAACGTTCTAGGTCCTGTATCGCACGCCCCGTTCGCCGGCCTTTCGCATCGGGGCGCCGCGGCGACCATCACGCTCATCTTTAACTTCAACTTATACAAAAGTGAAAATTATATTACAAAGTTTTTAATGCTAATCAGCTTATAGACGTCGAACCAGACGTCGACTATCCGATTATTATGAACAACTATCAAGCGGGTGGCGGTGGCGGTTACGGTGAGGTGAAAGAAAACAAGCTGGGACAAGATAAGGGTATATGTCCTTTTTAAGAAAATTTCCTTCCAAACGGTTTTGTATAATTTTTGATTAATTGCTAGCAAAGAAGGCTAAAACCAAATATGTGATATGCATTTATTAAAAATTAATACCTTTCTGAAAAATAATTGTATCATAACAATGACTACTTTTCAGAAAAGAGAAAGAAAACAACACGAGAATGTCTCATTAACAATGTTTAACATGTCTCCATCAAACTTTTGTTTAAAATGTAAATAGCTGCTAGTTTACATTTTATTCACCGCGCAGTATAATAGCTCTGTGATATTTGAGTTACAATAATATTCACTTTGCATCGGATATTTCCGTTATATAAATATCAATATTAATAATCTTTCTTCTCATCCAGGACTTCATGACATCGATGTCGTCGTCGCTTATGTCGAGGCGCACTGCCCTCTTGTCGTCTCAGTCGAAGGGCGAATAATCATCTACGACGCCGACAACCGGCCATAATCAGGCCACGCCCACAAACCCTCCATCATGCTCGTTCTTGCACTCGCCTTTCTTTGCCCATATTTGTAAATACATTGGATAAAAGCTCTAAAACAACGCTTATTATATAAATTAGTAAGGGTCTAGTAATATTGTCCAAATTTACAAAACTTCATATTCGTATGAATGTCACCAATAGAAGCATGGAACCGGTTTCGGTTGGTAAAATGTCGCTTTCGTTAGAAAGATATTTACGATTAAAGTGTTCAGATGTTAAACTATCCACTGGATAGTCGTTACCATGTACAAACTCAGTGCAATGAGTTAGTGATTATCACTTTGCATTTTTGCTCATTACTCGGTCATATAATGTTGAAATTTTCACACAATACACAGTGGACATATAACAATATGCATGTACATTATATTAACCATCCATCACATCACTTTTTACACATATCAACAAAGTTACTAGTTACCACTGATGTTTAAAGTTATGAAGGGGTTAACATAAAAGAGAGGTGGGAGTCATGCATTAAAACAAATATTTAAATCGTCTTTGTTTGAATTTGTGTAACCTACACATATTCAAACAAGTCGATTTAAATAATTTTACCATGATGGAATTTTTTAAAGTAAATGTATTATGTTAAAATTAGGTGGCGTACCCATTTGAGATGTTATAGAATGTAGCATTATTATAGAAGTAGAAATTGACCAGCTGTAGTACGGAATGATATGTAAGTAACCCCTCTTTCTGTTTCATATCGATTGCATTCTATCGTAACACAACGATGATTAATTGTTTAATGTTATATACAGGGTATTCAAATTGAAAGTGCTTGAACAAAATGTGTGGTATGCTGACCATATCAATTTGAAGTGACAATATATTATAGTATAATCTAAATTTAAAATGTTGATAGCTACAATATGTACAAGATAACATAATTTTGGTTCACGTGTACGTTGTATGTCATTGACAATACGTATTCCATTCACATCTGTATACACGATATAATTATGTTATACACATTTATATAATCATGACTTTGACCTTGATAATTAGCCGAGTATATTAGAGTAAATCGGTTTCATTATTAATCTAGCTTTTGTACTTTTGTACAGTATCAACGTGATTCTGTTCTAAATAAATTTGTCTATTTCAATGAAAATAGAAATAAGAGGTGGGCTTTTGTTTCCTCACCATGTATATATATCATATGAAACAGTTTCAATGACATTATACAGCTTTTCATGATTTGGCACCAACTTATATACGGGATTTATTTACAGTGAAATCAGAGCTATTCAATCTTTACAATTATGGTCTGAGGAGGTCTCAAGATCCCACACTGTTGATCAACGAACGTTGAGGGCGTAAACATGAGACGTCTATGATTGTATTTCTGTGGTATGTCTCCACAGAAATACAATATAGAAATCTATACTCCAATGATAGAAATAGACGTCTCGTGTTTACGCCATCAACGTTCGTTGATGTTGATTACCTCACTCGTGCAGAACAAAATAGGGAAGGCGAACAGAAGCAATGAAATAAACATGGCTGATAATTGGTCGAGATTCTCACAAGATGTAGGCATGTTTTCTGTGGATGTGTGTGTGGGTGTCTGTGCACGCGTGTGTATGTGTGTATGTAAGTGCTTGTATAGGTGTTTTTTGTTTTGTTTTGTTTTGTTTTTTGTTTTTTTTGGGGGGGATGTTTTGTTCTCTCCTATTTTCCCCTTTGTTTGGTATGCTTTCTTCATGCATGCATGTTTCATGCTTTATTTGATGTAAATAGTAAAAGTTAATTTGTATTATTTAGATGTGAATGTAAGATCATATTATATACAATTATGTAAACATGCAAATTATTTTATGTACTGATTTTGTTATTGATTGTTATTTTGTTATTGTTTGTAAAAAGCAATGGAGAAAATAAATATCTTTGAAAAAAAAAATTTTTTTTAAATAAATAAATAAATAAATAATCCCCTAGTCCAGGGGGTGTAATCTGAAAACGATTTTAAGCTAAAATTGATTGTATCTACTGTACGTCACTAAACATTTTTTTAGGAAATCGGTATTCTGAAACTGTGCGATTTTTTAAAAATCTATAATACGTCATTAGCCAGTGCTAAAATGTATTGTAGTTGCAATGGAAGAGATGCAAATTTTATGCAAATGAGGCAAATCGGTATTCTGAAAAGAATATTAACATAAAACTTACAACAGAATTTAAAATCACTTAGTAGCAGTTTTATCTCCGTGACTTGAATCGAAAAGTAAGCTATGCCTATGCGGCAGCGCTTCTTGGAGCACGTTTCCTCCACGAGCATCAACACACGCATGGCCGCCCGTAAAGTTGTTCGCTCTATGTGCCGCCATTGTGATAATTTGAGTTGATTACATAATATAAAGCAAATTTATAGTTTGATTGATTGAAATGAAAATGAAATGAAATTTATTAAAACATAACGGGTGTAGATTATTTGCCTTCCAAAGAAAGGGAACTTATCCGACTGTGACAATTGGAGAGGAGTGGCTTTACTGTCCATCCCAGGGAAAGTGTATTGCCAAATGATATTGAACCGAATGAGAAATGTGGCTGATACCCGGCTGAGGGAGGAACAGGCAGGCTTCAGGCCCAAGCGCTCATGTGCTGAGCAAATCTTCACCCTCCGGCGCATCATCGAAAAGTGCCAAGAGTACCAGGTCCCCCTTGCTGTCAGCTTTATTGATTTCAGCAAAGCCTTCGACAGTATTCACATACCCCCATTGTGGAAAGTACTCATCTTGTATGGTATCCTTGAAAAAGTCGTCAATGCTATTGATCAGATTTACAGCGGTTTACGTTGCTGCATAAGAACCGATGATGGATTGAGTGACTGGTTCCAATTACTCACAGGTGTACGGCAAGGTTGCATACTGTCTCCAATTCTTTTCGCGATAGCAATCGACTGGTTATTGACGAAAGCAACTAAAGACAGAGGTATTGACTGGCTGAGTAACCAGAAACTCTCAGACCTTGACTTTGCTGATGACATTGCAGCACTCGCAAAGGATACTCCAAGTTTACAGCAACTTGTAGGCGCTATCAGTGGAAGTGCTAAAGAACTTGGCCTACTCATCAGCATCAAAAAGAAAAAGAACATGCTTCAAGGAGACCATCATCCCCCACTAGATGTCTTTATAGGTCAAGACAAAATTGATTTCACATACCTGGGAAGCTCCATCAACGCCCAAGGAGATCAACTGCAGAATAGGAAAAGCATCAGCAGCATTCAATCAACTCAACAAAATTTGGTCCGGCAAGAAGTTTTCCCTTAAGACCAAGCTTCGTTTCTACAATACAAATGTACTGTCGACCCTTTTGTATGGCTGTGAAACATGGTACGTGAAAATTACTCATGAAAAGAAACTGGATGCTTTTGACTCAAAATGCCTACGAAAGATCCTGCACATCAAGTGGAATGACTTCATCACAAACAAGGAAGTTAGAGAACGTTCTAAGCAGCCTCTAGTATCCGCAACAATTTGTAAAAGGCGCCTGAAGTGGTTGGGCCATGTAGCACGTCTTCCCCCTGACCGCCTAGCAAACCAAGCTCTTTGGTGGACCCCCTGGGTAGAAGACGAAGGGGCAGGCCCAAAATGAACTGGAAGCAAAACATCCAACAAGATCTCAAAGACAGCCTTACAAGTTGGAAAGACATTAAGACTCTAACTGCTGACAGACCCAGCTGGAGAGTGATGACCGCCTCATGCGTCGGACGACGCGGGAGCTACTAAGTCTAAGTAAGGTGTAGATATCGCGCGCTTTTAGCAAACTTTGCGCGCGCATGAAATTAAATGCGTGTATTTTTGACACAAGTAAGTCAGAGATTCGAATGTCATGAGTGTTACCGTTCCCCCCATAAATATATCGGAAATTATAGTGCCTTAAATTCGTTATCATTTTGCATTCAAATCATCTGACAACACAACCGTACAAAAACAATGACAAGACAACTTGAAAAAGACACTTCCATTAAATACATATTGACAAAAACGGCCTCGAACTCGATTCCCACATGAATCTTTGAGACCAAACGAATCTGTTTTTACATGTCCGACTTTATCATTATGATTATTATATCTTGATTATTACGTTCAAACAAATAGTATACATAAACGTGCAATATAAATTTTAATCACGGCGTAATTCCCACGTGGTCTTAAAATAATATGCAAATGATTACAAATATCGATGTAAGCGATATTTTCATTGGTCAAAGGAGCAGCAAGGGGCGTGTCTTTAATTTACAACGCGCACTGGCGTTAGCGTTAAAATTTCCTTAAAATCTTTTTCAGAATACCGATTTAAAAAATTTTTAGCGCGATTTTATTTTAGGGAGATAACATTTTTTATCTCCGCTACATTTTCAGAATACACCCCAGAAAAAGTCGACTGTGCATTAGTCTAGGTTCTATACTCTGTATACACCTTTCCTCCATAATATCGCGTAACCCTGTGAATATGTACGCCCGGTGAATCCGTTCGGAAACTCCGATGGACATAATCATTTTGTTACTTTATTTTGGGAAGTGTCCCGTTCCGTTTTTTTGTTGGGCCACCCTGTATTTGCATGAATACTGTGAGATAGTAAAAAAAACAGGGACAAGTTTGGTTACTGGTACAGTCCTAGCCTCGAAACTAACTTTTGTCCTTACTGGCCCGTATGGGCAAGTAAAATCATAACTACTCAAATTTTACTAACCCTCTAACTTCTGGATGAGATTTAAACCTAAGGAAATACATATTCTCTCATAGTTGATCAATAATTTAGTTGCCCATTCGGGCACCTAAACTAGGCCATTTATGAAATTTTACTTGCCCGACATCAATTTTTACTTGCCCCGGGCAATCGGGCATGTGCTAAGTACATATTAATATTGTATAACTTTTGTTATCGTTCAATATGGGGCGTACTATTTTCAATAGTGTATTAGTTCATCAAACATCAATGAAAGTATAAAAGCAAACATCAATTCTCTACTCGCTTGCACGTAGGTACAGCTTTAGCTCGCAGCATACTGGTTACAGTGTAGTATTATAGTATGTAAATGCATGGCACCCCCTATGGCATACTGCATGATATGCATTCATATAGGCGCAATTTGGAGCTCCCTTATGGTCTATAGTTCCACTACATTACTTCCGTTATTGTATCCGTTTGACATCCGGAAGGTACCAGCAGACGATGGCAGGAAACGAAACCAAAACAGCTGAAAATCAATAAATATAGGCTACCCGATTGGAATACATGTGTAAACGTTTCTAAATGGGTGCTATTTGAATGAAGGTATACAGATCCTTTGGGTGCCGTAATCAGTGGCGGACCCAGGGTTATTTTGTAAAAAAAGTCCAAGCCGAGACCATGTACCTTCAAAATTTTCTCAGTGGTGGGGGGGGGGTGGGGGGGGGGGGGGGGTGGGGGGGGGGGGGGGGGGAGGTCCATAACAAAACAAATTGAAGCCGAAACCAAGTATTTTCAAAATTTTCAAGCCCGAGATCAGAGATCTTCGCAAATTTTTTAGACGGTCCAGACCGCTAAAAAGTAGTCTTGAGACCGGCTAAAATTTGAAAAGGGGGGGGTTCAAACCCCCAAAACAGCAATTTTTTTGGTCAATGGGGGGAGGGGTTCGAACCCCCCAAACCCACACCCCCCCCCCCCCCCCCCTGGGTACGCCTATGGCCGTAATGTGTACGAGGATGGGACGTACCGAGTATATTAGACCAAATAGTTGAGACGCAATATACCTGTACAGAGTCCATTTTTATTCTACTATTAGTAGATCTGGTTCAAGGGGAACTAGTTGCTTTTTTCACATGAGCCAAAACTGACAAAGAGTTGATTAAAATATTTTTGCGGTAATTTTCCTTCGGGACACATTTGATTGATTGTATCATTTCTGGCTCACATTTGACTAAAGAGGGAGGGCAATTGTGTCCAATACCACCCCCCCCCCCCCCCCCCCCCCCCCTCCTCACACTCAGCTTCGCCTTTTGCTCTCATTGTTCTACTTGCAGTTCTTGTAGTATGATATCCGCAAAGTATATCTACTTGTCATTCTCCCTACTGTACACTCGTCGACTTTCTCTGAAGCAAATTATTCAATTCAATCAAAGTAATCCGGGATACTTCTCTGGATCGGAGGTTTTCTCTTTAATGCAAAATCGAAAGGTAGGATGGCTTGAATTTTAAAATTTCCATTAGAAAATATCAGAAAAAATGCCTATATAACGCGTTTACTACCGAATACTAAGGAC
>JBAMJV010009304.1:0-54441 GCA_037951105.1 Echinarachnius parma
TTAGTTCAAAAGTACCTCAACACACATTGCGGGAGAATTCCATTTGCCCTTATTAAGAACGTTTGTTAGCTCAAAAATACATTTATTTATACTGGTCCCAAATTTTGGAATACTCTCAGTGATTATATTAAAAATGCAACTTCATTTAATTTGTTTAAGAAAAGGATTAAATTATTATTATTACAATCTTATAAAAACTCCTAGTTAGTCAATAAAAGGTCATCATGTATATGCTTGTGTTATTGTTCACTAAAAACTTGCCTTCCATATTCTTTGATTTTTTTTGTATTGAGCGCTATTATATCACTTATACTCGTATGCGTGATCAGTTCTGTCTATCCATATCCAACCATCCTTTCTCTTCATGTTACCTCTATACATGTTACTTTCACATCTTTTCATTCACTCTAAATCTTATGTATTTGGCATCCTGTGCTATCTTGTGCTATGCACGTTGTGTTGTGTTGTGTCGTATTGTTTTGTTCTGCTCGTCGAAGTCTCTGTCGGCCCACATCTTTATTTGTTTTTAGTAATCATTACTGGAAGCAATTTTTAACTAAAATGTACAATTTATTGTTAATTACAAACAAAAAACGTTTTAAAGTATAATTTGATTTTATTATGAATTATGATTTAATTGCTTTATTATTACCCGAGGGGTCCACAATCTACAAGCACTGCTTTTTAGTGGATCCCTCCATTTCCAAATATATTATTTACCATAATTATATGATTGTAGTTTTTCATTGTACAGCTATTTCAATTCATTTCACACATGTAAACCTTGTATTTTTTGTACAATGCTATGTATTTAAATTTTGTTTGGAAATGAAATAAACGAAACTGAAACTGAAACTGAATAAAATCGGTAAGCACGCGCTTGTTCGATGCATTAGGGGTGCATGTGTTATGTGGTAATTAAAGGTAGTGTTGAGTATTGGTATTTCCCGAAGATACTCTCCTCCCTACCCCCTCTTTACTATTGTACTATATAGGCGAAGGCTTTGTGGCAATATGTCCTGAAGATCTTTTACAGCAAATATCAGCGAAGATGACATCGTTATAACTAAGTATTTAAGCACGGCACGGAGATCGTTCAGTGATTATTTCCATCTTTTGCAAAAGAACATGAGCGAAGATAACATATCACTACGTATTTACGCACGAAAGTCGTTCTGGAATTATTTATATATCTTACAGAAAACAAGGGTGAAGACGACTTTTCGCTGAGTATTTTCTGGCTGCGAAACTCCGAGCTCTTCCAAGAAAACACAACTTCTGCGTCGACCTCTGCTTCCGATGTTCTTGAGACACTGATGGCTTCCCCTGTACTGTCCGTAACGGTAGAGGGCGCTACTATTGAAAAGTTACCTCCAAATGACTCGGTTGTCATGCACTTTCCAATTGACGAGGTGAGAATGATCGCTCTTTAGTCAAACTATTGTCTGATATAAATTACTGTAGGCTTAGCATCTGAACAGTTCTTATCATTGATAACATAACATTTTTCGCTAATTAGATTATTGTTTACTTGGTCCTTGGCACCTGTTCTCAGTTTTGTTTGAATATAATGTTATGATTATTTTCATTCAGATTTTCCGTCGTGTCTTTTATTTCCCTGCGTTCTCTTTTTTAATTGTTTTGTTTATAATTGCTTCTCACGGAATATTGATAAGGAATGTTAAAACTGAAACGCCCTCCAATCTATAATGAGGCATTCGTACTTGCAGATTTGGGACGGCGAAAATTCCACAGCGACACCGCGCTGTGTATTCTGGGATACCGTGGAATCTAACGGGGCGTGGTCTGAATACGGATGCATCACGGGAGAAATGTTCCCTGGCAACCTATCGGTCACATGCACATGCAGTCACCTGACAAGTTTTTCCGTTTTAATGGTAAATATTGATTTAGATCATTATTACATTCTGTGTCATTGATGTTTTGTTCACCATTTTGTATTACATCACAAGACATTACAAGAGTACTATATGTCGTCAACGTGACCAGCTTTTCCATTTTAATAGTAACAATTTTGATTTCTCGCTGTATTTTGCTGTATGTACTAGTTGAATAAGATGCTAGACTGTTATTGATCATTTGGTATCGCGATAATAAACTTTACAACATTTCTGTCACATGCAAATGAAGCCAACTGATAATGTGTTATGTGAACTTTGTTGCCAGTATTGGCAAACCGGCATTTTCTCAAAACATAAACAAAGTGCAGACTACTTATATAAATTAAGGAAGAATTCATATGTGAACGCTATCACACACATCACCACACACACACACACACACACACACACACACGCGAACAAACAAACACACATATAATTCACCTACAGTATCTTACAATTTGTTAGATATAATGTTTCATGGGCTGCGGATTGAGATCATCTGGTCCAACGCAAGGGATCTCCATTCAGGGAATGATGAAGGATGATAATTATGATTTTACTTAATACACCATCGTATAAATGGGATCAAGATTAGGGGGCACTTTTGTTTTAATCCAAAGAACACACATGTTAACAAATACTAGCATAATAAACTTGCAAACAAACACACACACGCACACAAACACACACATTCTTGTAAGGACCTTCAATCGGGGATATGGTTTTTTCAATGTTATAAACACCTTCAAACAGGGATATGCCCGTTTGTTTAATGATGTTTAGCTTGTCCCCGGTTTGCTGGTGTGTAAACATGGCAATATTCCCAATTGGGGGGTTTAAAAATACACACACATTCACTTGCATACACAAAAACACATTTATACACCCACTATGTAAACAAACATGCAAAACGGGCTTATAAGGGATATCCTTCAAAATCATAATAACATACAGTACAGCCCTTAAGACGATCCCTGAAGCACTATACCCCCCTGTTCGGAAACCGGGGATATGCCCGATTTCCGGAATATCCCCGTTTGCCTGTGTTTAAACTTGTGTGTATCCCCGGTTGAAGGTCCTTATGGCTTGGTCACACGATACTTGCGACGACCTGCAACAGCTTGCGATTGGTCACGTGCACATATGAAAGGCGGATTTTGCCAAAGTCTGTAATACATCACCGCCCTGTACAAACTCAGTGCAGAGTATAAACACTCACTAAATGTTCCGCAATTCAAGGATGAGCGTTAATATCTCTCTGCTCTTATATTGATATGGTCTTGATGCACAAATTATGGAATAATACTACTACTACTACTACTACTACTACTACTACTACTACTACTACTACTACTACTACTACTACTCCTAATAATAATAATAATTATAATAGTAATATTGATAATTAAAACAATAATATTATTTCATAATAATTAATAATAATAGTCTCTGAGCGTCAGACCAGCATTGTACACATCCTCTACTCCCCGAGGAGCATGCTAGCGGTGGGCTACCCTAGTATTAGTGCACCAAGCTTATTATGAAATTAGCCTGCGTATGGAGCCATATCAAAGACAAATGTTGCAAAATATAAACATAGGACGTGGTGCAAGCTTTTGGCTTTTAGCTCATACAAAGACCCCCAATGGGCCAAATATAAATTACCGCGGTAAAAAAGGTAGAAAAACAACTACAATAATAACTGTGGGACATGAAGTACCCAAGAGCGCAAGAGCCGAGACCCCCCCCCCCCCCCCCCCCCACCTTCGCTGTCACGTGGATGCCGATCCCAATCATGACAATACAAATATGTCGGTTGAATACCTCCCTTTCAATGGTGAGGGTGTGTAATGAGAATAAATAACTTTTGATGAAAACTGCAGAAATATCTAGAGGCTTGCCAGGAGTATTCAGGATAAATCATTGTCCACCAAACAATGCATCGTTGTCATGGATACAATTTCAATAGGTCACCGCAATTACCGCATGCGATGAGACTTGCCTGAATTATTCAGGATTAAGTATTGTCTACCAAACCATGAACATTTGCCATGAATACAATTTCAATGGGACAATGGGGTGAGCTGCAGCCACCGCACTAACCGCATTCACCGCATGCTCTCTCTCTCTCTTCTATTGTTTTGATCGCAACGGATTTTGAACCGACTTTTTGATGTTCAAAAACCTTGCGACAAGACTTGCGACGGGTACCTGCCGTCGCAAGAGAACACACGGCGCATGCGTTCCACGTGACCGGTCGTGCTATTGTTTGATCAACAACCCAAAATCGGGCTTATAATGCTTATTAAGCACAATAAATCAGATGTAAGGTTTATTTTAGCCTAAATGTAATACACAAAACCTATTTATGGCTATAATTGGGAATTAGACCGAATTTATTGCGATATTTGCATTCTGTTGTAACGTCTAGTTATTTCGAACATGATCGGCCCTTCATAAGTTCTATTGTCTTGTTGCAGGCTGTTGCAGGTCGTCGCAAGTATCGTGTGACCAAGCCATTACAAACACACACACACACACACACACACACACACACACACACACGCGCGCACATAACTAAGCCCACATACAGTTCAATTTGTTTAATAGTTGTGTATAATTAGTGCGTTAATTTGTCACTGATCGAAATTTCTTCGTTTACTCTATTTGAATAAAATAATATTCATATTTATATTCGTTATCATGTTACTATACTCTTACGATACAACTTACCCCATGTTTAGGATATAAAGGGTCGTATCAACATCCGGGCACTTAGCATTGCGAGCCTGATTGGGTGCATAGTCTCCATCATCTGTCTGATTGTGACGGTCGCCTGCCTACTCGGTATCAAGTAAGTGATCAAAAATGTAAAAAAATAAAGGGTGGAATTCACAAATAAGTTGATGTAGAAAGAACATGCACTTGTTACTTGTTAATAATATTGATGCTACACATTTGCTAAAGGCACCACAATCTTCTCAGATGGTGAAATTTGCTGGTTAGCAAGCAGTAACGGTCATAATCACTAGAAATGGGCAATTGTTTTACTTGGCTACAAGCAGCGCTTCATAAGTAGACCATGGTTTAAGACATGATTTATGTACTAAACATCGGTTGTGAATTCCACCCATAAAGTTTTAATTTGATGGAATGCATGTGATTCGGGATGTTATTTTGCCAATATAGTGTTATTTTACAGGTGAATAATATCAACTTAAAAATGAGAGTGCATTTGTTTCCGGAGGCTCTTATGTCAATAATATAATTATAGGGCCTATCAATTCTGCCTTCGTAATTTCTATGAGAAAATCAATAATAAATTGGCCTGTACTACCGAAAAAATAACCAACACTTAATTAAAGAACCCATTATAAAACTTATCGTAACTTATAAACCAATTGACATCAGTATTGTTAGTGTTATTTTTATCACCACAGAAAACTCCGACAAAAGCTGCCCCAGCAAATCTTAGTTAACCTCAGCTTCGCACTGCTTGGTCTGTACATATTCTTCGTCGTTGGGATCAACAGAAATTCCTGGGGAGTAGGTTGCACGTTGGTCGCCATCTTGCTTCATTTCTTCTGCCTCGCTGCAGTCACTTGGATGGGTGTCGAGGCGTTCAACATGTACTTGATGTTTGTCCGTGTCATGAGGACGTACAATAAAATGCTGCTCAAATGCAGCATATTTGGCTGGGGTACGTTCGATTGATTTATTGATTGGTGGATCGATTTATGTAATGGTTGATTGATTGATTGATTGATTGATTGATTGATTGATTGATTGATTGATTGATTGATTGATTGGTTGTTTGATTGTTTGATTAATTGAGTGATTGAGTGATTGATTGATTGATTGATTTATCGATTGATTGATTATTCATTTTTAAAATGTATCTCAAAATACAGCCAAACATGTAGATAGTGACCACCCAAGGGAAACAAGAAACTTGGCCACTGAAGACAGATGTCCTCTCAATGTTTATCTCTGTATGAGAACACTTTTTGTGGCCATTTAGGCAAGTTGGTTGCTATATAGGCAGATGACCACTAAGACATAGCTTTGACTTTATTAAGAGCCGGTACTCACCAAGAAAGTTCAAATGGTCACCCTTTAGGGTGCAAAACGATGGTACAATAGCAGCACCTTTAAGGTTGCAATTTTGCACCCGAAAGTTTGGTCTGCACCCTATATAGAGTTCACACATGTATGCACCCTTAAGGTCTCAATACCCCATTTAGGGTGCAGAATTGCACCCTTATGCATACCTGCACTTATGGGTGCGATTATTTTCTGCGGGAACCGTTTGCAACATGTATGTACCCTAAATGTACCTTTATCTGTTAGTGTATAGTGTTTGGACTAACATAGATAGTGTCATGAAATATAATACAACTGGACGATTTGCCCTTCATCGGCTGTGTTTATGCATTGTGTGATTTATTTTGTTTTCTGTTTTGGGTACAGGTCTTCCACTGCTCATCAGTATCATAACGGTTGCTGTCAACATAACTCCCTTCAGGAATACTGCGTAGTAAGTTTCGATAAAACTAGATTTTTTAACAAAAAGGTTTCAATGTTTCAATGATTCCAATAAGTCTAATAATTGAAAATGCGCAGTAACCTTTTAATAGGTTCGATGTACATTAGCGCCTGATAGGATACAATAATTATGATCTTTAAGCGCTTTTAAGTATTCTCTGGATTAGAAGATACAATATGGCAACCCGTACATCTAATGGGCACCATCTCCACTCCCTTTGGAGTATTCCTTCCATGCATCTTATATAGGCATTATGAAGCTAATTCACACAAAGGGTTTCACCTCCTTCCAGGTCCCCTTGTATACACCTGGGTATATAGGGAGTATATAGCAGAAGTGGATTAATCAATATTAACATTATATGAAGTGGGCCAATCATTAAATAACTTTTCATAATAAAACGATATAATAATAATATGGTGAATTTATATAGCGCTTAATGCAAACAAGCCTCTAAGCGCTTTAGAACAGGAAAATTAGTATACGGAGTATAGAAATAGAGAGTGGTTGAGCTATGACTGATTATGTTGTTTGAAGAGATGATTTTTTGTTGCATTCCTTTGTATAGTTATGGTTCTTCTCTCTATAGTATTTCATTTAAGAAATCAACCTGACATGTTTCGTCGTCTACATAGGCCCTTGGAGTATTTATTTATTCATTTATTTATAAAAAGAAACGTATTCAGGATTACATGATCAGCAATGGGTCCGACTCGTCTTCTCTTGATTTCCATTATGCTAATACATGTAATAGTTTACACGTTCATTTGTTTTTTTCACGATGCAGCTGCTTCATCCTACCTGGGCTGTCGTTCTATTTCGGGTTACTCCTCCCGATCGCCATCATCCTCGCCTTCAACAACGTCCTCTTCGTCATCATCATCTACAAGATCACGTGTGGCCGCAAGATGGTGGGCGCGTCGACCTCCAACAGTGCGAACGGAAAGTCAAGCGTCGAAACGCGCGCAAAGTTGATGCGCCGCGCGCAGAACGCTATCGCTATTGGTACACTGCTTGGCATCACGTGGCTCTTCGGATTTCTTTCGCTCGGGCGCGGGCGCGTAATTTTCAACGTGCTGTTCAGCGTGTTCAATTCACTGCAGGGCGTCTTTATCTTTGTGCTCTTCTGCGCACGCCAACCGGATGTGCAGGCGCACGTATGCGCGGTTTGGACCCGCGTTCGTCGTCGCTTGTCAACCACGCTCGTTACCATGATTACATCAACCAGTGACTCGGATATGAGAGGGCGAGACTCACGCGCTATGTCTTCCACGATGGATTATACCATTACGACGATCCCGCATCTTTCGAACGCGGCGATGACATCGGCCGTGCTTCCTCAAGCTTCCAGATCAGCTGTGACAAATAAGGTATAGGGTATAGGGTCTTCACAATTGCTGAGAAAAGAAATGAATTTTGTTACTACATCGTTTGTTTTATTTTTTGCAAAAGTCGCTAACATCAATGTGATTGTACTACACGACTCATATTGTAATATTGAGTTTTCTCTCGAACATTAGATTAGCCTATGATTTATAAAAACAAAATAATGAAACCATCGATGTCCTATTATACAGTCTTAAACTTTAGGAATTAGTACATCAGGACTTATTATATAACCGATCTATGTTGCTAAAGGGTATCTGGAAAAAAAGAATATGTTGTGATGTTACTGGTTATTCTTGTAATATTTAAAGTGATTGGTCAAACTTAACTTTTGTGACCAAAACCTGCACCATTACGATACAAACTCATAGTCATAACTCTACTATGCTCGAAAGGTATACACAATTACAAACGACTAAGTAAAAGCCTGTTATCATTTTTTTAAATAGCCGTTACAACTCAAGAGGGCGCTCTCTAAAAACTCATTGGTTTTAGCCATTTTTCATACAACATTGTGCATTTTTTGATGTTTTGTTAACAAAATGATTCAATAGAGATATCATCAACAACTTTTTAAAAACCTATTTAGATTTTTTTTCAAAGTAGTCTATAAACATTTGTTTGTATTTTTCTAAAAAGTAAAAATGTTCTCCGGCCGGTAGACTTATGAATTAAATATGTTTATGGATATTTCAGCCGTTTCTGAACCGATTTTGATCAAACAAAGTTTATTTTGTCATTAAAGGGATAGTTGAGTTCTGGTAAAGAGAGTACAGTTTTTGTCAAACTGAATTTTTGTAACCACAACCTGCACCATTACATTACAAACTAATAGTAAAAACTCCACCATGCTCAAAAGGAATTAAAAACTACAAATGACTAAGTAAAAAGCATGTTATCATTCAAAAAGAGCCGTTAAAATTTAAGAGGGCGCTCTCTAAACACTTGTCGGTTTCAACCATTTAAAATAAAATATTGTGCATGTGATGTTTTGATGAAATAGTGATTAGATAGAGAGAAAATCAATAACTATTTAAAAACCTCTTTTGTACATTTTTTAAAAGAGGAAGCATTACAAAAAAAAATTAACGGCTTGTTCAAAATTCTCTAATAAATGTGGGGCCCCACATTTATTACAAATGGTTATGTTTATGGATAATTCGGCCATTTCTGAACTGATTTTGATCAAATAAAGTTTATTCTGTCATTAAAATTGTATGCTCTTTCGAATTTGACACTGAGTTGTTCATTAGCGCTCTCTATACCAAAACTCAACATCCCTTTAAGATTGTATGCCCTTTCAGATTTGACAATCAGTTTTTCATTATCTCACAACAAATATTTTGTGTAGCGCTCTCTATACCAAAACTAAACTATTCCTTTAACATCTTCTGAATTACGCCCTGTGTACTGTGCGAAATACACAGAGGCTTAGTTGAATTTAGTGTGCACAAATTAGCCTAGTTACGAATGGCGAACCGTGGAGTAGCCACACGCATGGTAATCTTAAAGGGGTAGTACAGTTTTGGTAAAGCTGAACTTTAGTAACCAAAATATGCACAATATCATTACAAACTAATTAAAAGCCTGTTATCATTCAAAACAAGCCATTCAAACACAAGAGGGCGCTCTCTAAAAAAGCATTGGTTTCAATCATTATTCATACAAAATTATGCGTGAGATGTTTTGTTGAAATAATGATTAAATAGACAGATCATCAACAACTATTTAAAAAACCTCTCTTGACAAATTTTGAAAAGGTGTAGGCATTTTTTTTTTTTTTTTTAAATCATCGAATAAATCTGGGCCCCAGATTTATTATTCATTGAAATTGTATGCTCTTACAAATTCTACACTCAGTTTTTCATTATCTTCGTGCAGCGCCCTCTTCACCAAAACTGAACTAGCCAACGTTAACAATGACAAACTATTAATATTATGCAGGTTGTGGTATTTGCAATGAAGCTCATGACTAATCCATAGTCAATATCTTGTTTGTGTTTCTATAGTCTGCTGAAATGTATATACAGTAATAAAGTGTAAAGTAATAAAGTAAAATAGAGTATTAAAGAAACATCAAATAATTTGATGTATATATAGAACTTTGATTGTATATACTTCAATGATAATTTATGTTAATATTGTAAATAGGCCTGTTAAAAAAATATATTACCTAAAAGTACGCTTTAAACTTACAATGATGTAAATTGATCTCGCCTTGAATGGTCTCGTCTCGAACAGGTGACAACAGCTGTTAGCTCGCTCCTTTAATTTGTCCTATTATTTTGTAAATATGATTATCTCTCAATACATCTTGTTATTTTGTAAACGATGTATGGTAAAATTGTTTTGTATAATGTTCATATAATGTTAATTCGTTTGATTGATTTATGAAAATACTGTACATAGACTCGTGCATAAATACAGATTTAAAAATGTGCAATTATAATGCTGATATTATTGACCCTACATCACATGTATATTGGAAAGGAGACTATTATAGTTTACGTAATATTGTATAATTTTGGTAGTGTGATATTAAATATGAAATTCAAAATGCATATGAAAGGAAGCTTGATAGAGGCAATATAATATACTTCGCCTTAAACCATGCCAGCTACACAAATGTGTGTACAGTCCACCGTGTCTTAGTGGCCACGCCTGTCTATAGCAGCTAACCTGCCTATAGTGACCATAAAAAGTAATCCACTGCAGAGATAAACAATGTTATGGAACCTGTGTATAGAGGTTACCTGCCTACAGTGGTCAATTTGATTGTTAACCTTATGTAGTCACTATACACATAGGTCTGACTGTTTATCATTTTCCTGAAATCAGGCTTAGATTATGAAAAAAATCATGACATTTAAACAGGCAGACAGGCGTACGGGAAATTTAACAGAAATACATGGAAATCAAATAAGCAAAGGAAATGGGCTTCCACTAAAAAAACTGATGCTTGGAATCCGAGACCTCCGGATAGCTAGGATGTGCTTTGCCAATTATTCTAATAATGCAGAGGAATCTGGTTCATTTTCCGGCAAAACCAGAATGCTTTGCTTACTTTTATACGTCACCAACAGTCAGAAACAGTCACAATGAAAATAGCGCGATAAGTTGAGTTGGAAACAATTGCGATGCATTTTTGATCGCGCATAATTATGCGGACGTAATGTTTCAGTCATAAGCTTTTCATTGCATTGATTATTCACTTTACTATGTCACTTTTTCGCGTATATAGCAACTAATTTTGACTGCAGAGTTAGGTTGTAAATGTCAGGGGTGGTATTCTGTAAGGATCTTAGGAGGTGACGTTGATAAGATCATCTTTGGTTTTCTGTAAGTTGCTCTTAAAGTTGTTCTTAAGAAGATAAGATCAACTCCAAGAAGTTGATTTTAGGTATGCATATTTATGTAAATCACCTGTCCTAAGATACGACGTATTCTGTAAGTGCACTTAGGATCAACGCGCGCTCCCAAAATATAAGACTGCCCCTACCCGTGTTTGCGGTTTTTTATGTGCTAAATAGCGTCTTCACGTTATATTTTAATGTTTATTTAGCCCCCATACTTATAAAGATAAGCATATTGGATTTCGTTCTGGTTATAGTACTAAATTATCATTAATAAATCTGTTAAAGCAAATTTGTCATGATATTGATCAGGGTAATACAACGGTTGGACTCTTTTTAGACTTTGCTAAAGCGTTCGACACCATAAATCACAATATATTATTATATAAATTAGAGCATTATGGTGTGAGAGGAATGCCTCTAACTTGGATGAGGAACTATTTATTTAATAGATTTCAATTTGTTGATTATGATAATATTCATTCAGACAAACTACCAATAACTTGTGGAGTTCCCCAGGGATCTGTGTTAGGTCCAACGTTATTCCTTATTTATATAAATGATCTTCCTAACTCATCCGATTATTTTAATTTCCGTCTCTTTGCAGACGATTCTAGCTTATTTCATACTTTTCAGGGTGTAGGAGATGCTATTAATTTGATTGAGATGGAAAATGATATTGATTTGATAATGACTTGGTGTAAAGAAAATAAACTTACTATTAATACTACGAAAACTAAGTACATCATATTTAAAAGTAGGTGCAGGAAAATTGATGTTCTTGGTAATATTGTAATGAATAATGAAACAATTGAAAAAGTTCCTTACACTTCATTTGTTGGAGTTAATATTGATGAAAATGTAACATGGAAGAAACAAGTTGATTCTGTTTGTGTCTCCTTGAGAAAGAACATAGGTGTATTATATAGAATACGAAATTTTGTGCCTAAAAGAATTTTAAAATTGTTGTACTTTACACTTGTTGAACCACACATTACATATGGCCTAGAAGTCTGGGGTGGAACTTATCCGTCGTATTTAATGAATATATGTTTGCTTCAAAAGAGAGCCATGCGTGCAATATGTTTTAAGAGTCCAAGGGAGCACACAGCTCCATTATTTATGGAATTATCTGTCCTTAATATTTTTGATTTATATAGATATGTCATAGGAACAGTGATGTATGATTTGATAAACGATAAATTCTCACAAAGCTTAGTTACTTATTGTACTCGCATTGATCATTGTTATGATACTAGAAGTAAAAATGACGATAAATTTAAAATAGTTCCAGTAAAATTAGAATTAGCAAAGCAATCCATTTCATATATCGGACCAAAAATATGGAATGAACTTCCAAATAATTTAAAAAGTAAAATGTCAAGACACACGTTTCGTAAATTGCTTAAAGGTTATTTTTTAGATTCGAAATGACCCTTTTCCATTTGTATATATATGTTCGGCATTCTTGATTTTTTCTGTATTTTGTATATAATTCCAATATTTATTTAATGCATATTTTATAAGGGCTAGACCAACTAGCATTTTGTGCTATTACTAGTTCCTTTTTTACCAATAAGTTTTAATTTTGTGGAATCTTTGTATTATATTGTCAATGATTTTTGTTGTTGTTTCAATTGGTAAATAAATTTCATTTCATTTCATTTCATATTGATTCTGGAATAGTACATTTTTACAAACTTACTTTAGATTATCATCAATAGTTTCTTGCTAACTTTTTTTAGAAGTGCTTATTCATTTAAATGGTCATCCTTGCATAGCGGTTTCACTCCTAATGTAATATCTCATTTTAGTATAGGTAGAAATTAAATTTGATACAACCGAGTTTAACGTTTCTTAAAGAATTTTCTTCACATTTTTGAAAGTTAGCATTTTTAAATCGATTGTAAATTGCAATTAACTTACTTCCGGTTTGTTTTACGTTACATTGTTGCTTTCTTCTATTGTTTATCAATGTTGTGAGATATGTTTTGAATATGTGAGATCCGTATTATATTTGTTATATTGTGCTAAATGTGATTTTCTTCAATACCCTTTGACAGGGTGACATGAGAAATGAAACATTAAACATTAAACCCTGTCATGTGTAAGCAAAGACGCTGAATGGAAAGACCGATCACTGTACAATTACCCTGTACAAAGTGGATGGGCAGCGCGCGATGTTCAAAATTAAACGCACTTTGATACGCAGGCTTTTCATTATGACGTCACAATAACAATGTTTACTTTGCCTGACTAAAAATAATTTCAAGAAGACGTGATGAAGTTTGATGACCCCAAATTTGCATAGCGCGCGTGAAATTTGTTTTGCGCACTTGGGTACGCGTACAATAATCAATAATTAAATAAAGACAGTGCGCGGACTGAGCGCGCGTTAACATTATTACGCGAGTAGCCTTTGCCATTTTTTCTTCATTAACGGTAATAAAGTAATAAAATAGATATGAACGCTCAAATATGTCGCCCTCTGTCGTTTGGATTTGACGTAAGTACTGATGTTGTTATTCTAAATAAACACACAAAAAAAAGTAACTCCCCCCCCCTAAGCAAAATGGCGTAACATTTTAACAAATTGGGTTTGAGCAACATAACTTGGCAGGAATGTTTCTAAAATGATTGGCTAACGTCTCTGTGAAAATGAATTTGATCCGCCATGCCATGCATGAGTGAGCACACATTAAAGGAAAAATTTCACTTTTCAAAAGTCACAAGAGTCAACAATGTACAGGCACGCGCATACCTGTGACTTTTGAATTGGGCCATTTTGTCTTTAATCTGTGCTCATTCAGCCATAAAGTGATGAATATCTCTGATATTGCACATATCAAACAACTGTGCCAATATTGTGGTAAGAAGACATCTTGAAACAATTATCGGTTATGAAATTATGGTCAATTGCTTAGGGGGTAAGTTACTTTTTGTGTTCGGTATTACAGAACGGAAATAACATAGATATACCAATTTACATGTAATACATAATTATGAACTACAGTCAAACCTGTCTTAGTGGCTACCTATCTATAGCAGCCAACCTGCCTATAGTGGTCACCAACATTATTCCCAGCATGCAGAGGAAAAACAGTGTAGTTGAACCTGTCTTTAGAGGTCACCTGTCTACAGTGGCCACTTGTCTTGTCTCCCTTGGGTGGTCACTATACACAGGTTTGACTGTACATACAAATAACCCCCCCCCCCCCCACCCCCCTCCCCCCCCCCCCCCCCCCACACACACACATACACACACACACACACACGCACACTCGCTCACACCCTCCTCGGAAATCTGTTCACATTAATTAGGAAATAATTTGTACAAGTACATAATTATCAATACTTTCAAGATAATGTTACAAGCTCTCTCACACACACCCAAACACACACACACGCACATACACACACATAAACACACACACAAACACACACACACACATACACACACACACGTTGCATGACAGCAAATCATGTTCAAATGATTGACACATGATTTGCTGACCGGTCCTTTTCGATTGCATGTAATGTACCAAACATGTTATTCTCAAGTTGTTACTTGCAAGTTAGAGGCTTTTGAACTGATGTAAACATTTTTTATCTTTGTAATTGTGTTAATGTTGTGTTTAAAAAGTATCTTTGAGTAAAATTCATGTAGTGCATGGAATAAGGTCAATCATTTTAATTGCAGGCCCACTTTAAAGGGCTCTAACAATGCCCGAAACTCTTGCGTTACAATGCTATTTATGATTGATGTGTTGATATTGATATATCTACACACTTTCGCTCATTACTCCGCCATATAAAACATCTATTTAACATGGAATATCCACGCATCACTTATATTTTAGTGGACAAGTATCGGATAAGTCTTCGTCTTCTTATTATCTCCATAGCTATTGGTGCACATTCTGAACTGTCCGAGAGAAATCAAGAGGATGAAACATCACTCGAATACGTTAACGCGCCAGAAGCCAGACTGCATGACAACGACTTTCGTCACTTTAGGCTCGACTATTCTAACGGTATCCTGAGCTTGTACACCGGAACATCGACCACGCCTTTCTTGTCGCACGAGTTCCAAGACCCAAAGCCCATCGCCAGGATCGGCTACGCCATATACAACCATCCCGATGAAGTGGCACTGCACGAGTGGACGAGGTGGAAATTCGTTAATTGGTGTAATATGTACTAAAAGGGCGTAGTTACAGGGGGAGAGCTAGGGGCAAGTGCCACCCTAAAAATGTGCCATCAAGTCGCCCCCCCCCCCCCCCCACCCCCCCTTTAAGGGATAGTTGCGTTTTGGTAAAGAGAGTACAGTTTTGGTCAAACTGAATTTTAGTAACCAAAACCTGCACCATTACATTTGAAATTAATAGCTATTACTCCACCATGCTCGAAAGGAAAAAAATAAACTACACACGACTAAGTAAAAAGCCTGTTATCATTCAGAAAGAACCGTTACAACTCAAGAGGGCGCTCTCTAAAAAGTCATTGTTTCAACCATTTAAAATAATATATCGGGCATCTGATGTTTTGTTGAGATAGTGATTAGATATAGAGATAATCAACAACTACATGTATGTAATTTTTGAAAAGAGTAAGCATAACAAAAATAATGTTGACGGCTGGTTCAAAATTATGGAATATGCCCCACAATTGTTACAGATGATTATGTCTATGGATATTTCAGCCGCTTCTGAACCGATTTTGATCAAACAAAATGTATTCTAAAAGGTAAATGATTTAAAGGAAATCATTGACATTTTTCGTTTTTGGGGTCACCTAACATTGTGTTGGATCTGCCTATATGTTTTCAACTGGTTGCTGGTTTTATGGTAATATTTATTCATTTTTACGAAGGTTAGATTTCCATCGTATAATCGGTTGTGTTAATTTTATAGTGATTCACGGTAAAATTTAATAATAATTTTCGTAGCATATTCTCTCCAAATAAAAATATACTGCGTAAATGTGTACCCTAAGATCTGCATCGCTCTACGTTAAAGTGAATAAGTTATCCCATCGTCCAGCATTTGAACTAACTGAACATGGATTTATCAACTACGATCGCTTAATGGTGTATACCTATTCACTAAAATGTAATTTTTGAGAACTATTGCATTTGAATGTTTGAATGTAGTTTCGATTGTCTGTAACGATTAATCTTTTTACTCATTGGCTACGGGAATGTGCGAACAATAGCTAGGAACAGATGAAAAGGTGTGGCTTGACATTTTTGTTTTCATCAGGTAAAATTGGCTATTCCATGAATCTTACTAAGTATCTGCCTTCGTGAGAACTTTTTAATAATTTTAGACAGTTCAATTTTCAATTTCTTTTGCAAGATTTCAAAAAAATAAATATATTTTTTCATTTCGTTTCATTTTTCTTATAATCGGACTCGTGTCCTTTTTAATTTTGTTGTCTTTGCTGATATATACTTTACAGGGGGAAAAAATGGACACTTGCTTAAGTTGAGATCCCAGAGTATATTCATATTATACATTTCTAGTCAGTTTCCCTATAATGTTTGAGATAAATTAAACAAAAAGGTGCATCACTTCAGTGATCCCTCACACATATCACTAATGGTGCCGTCACACCGAGCTACGCTTCTACTACACTCTCGGAACAAAGCTGATCACAAGCACTGGAATATTATCTGCAAAATGTCTTGTGTTCAATGGGGAATGAATGAGAAGAATTGGAAGAATGACAAGAGACACCTCTACGCTTCTACTACGCTCGTTTGGGTGTGTTCAAAACAAACGTGGCGGTGCCACGATCTGAACTTTAGTTCAGGGAGCTTTTGTCTGTTCATGCATGGGAGGTTATCTTTTCAGGCATGTGAGATAATCTTCCCATTCATTCCCCATTGAACAAGACATTTTGTAAAAGGCCACTCTAGCTACTCGTTCCTACAATGCTTCGCCTCGCGCTTCCAAATTTATCAATGGGAAGCGTAGTAGTTGTGACGGGGGTATTAGTTGATATCTAATCCTTCGGGTTTGTGTCAGGTTTATTATTGCTTCTGACCACTCGAGCTTTGAACCGTTACAGAGCACAGCAACTGGGCTCTCTATAACTCAGCTAGAACAGCACCGGTCTAGCAATACGGAGGTCTCGGGTTCGGGAGAAACCCTATTTTGCTTAGCTCTTACAACAATTTTAAAGGGTCTCATTTTGAATGAAAATGATTATGTCATGAGCATTTTATTGTAGATTATGCTCATCAGCACTAATGCCTGAGTGGATGTTCCATTTTTGGTATTTTTGAGAGCAGATCTTGCTGCAGTTATACCGTTACAAGTTATGCATATTTGATATCATCTTTATTTCATATTGATGATGATAATCTTCTCATAGACTCGCATATTTCATGTAAATTAATATAAAAGGTTTTATCTCAAGGCAGTATGCCTCCTTTGCTGACTATATAATTATGATGACTCTAGTAATAGAGGGATCTAATGTAGTATTTGTCACAATTTACTTATAAGTCTATACTTCTTCGTGAGAACATTTTAATAATTTAGACAGTTCAATTTTCAATTTCTTTGGTGAGATATCAACAACAAAAAATTATTTTTTCATTTCGTTTCATTTTTCTTATAATCGGACTCATGTCCTTTTTAATTTTGTTGTCTTTGCTGATATATATTTTACAGAAGAACAAAAATGGATACTTGCTTAAGTTGAGATCCCAGAGTATATTCATATTATACATTTCTGGTCAGTTTCCCTATAATGTTTGAGATAAATTAAACAAAAAGGTGCATCACTTCAGTGATCCCTCACACATATCAATGATGTTGCAGTCACACCGAGAAACCCTATTTTGCTTTGCTCTTATAACAATTTTAAAGGGTCTCATTTGTAATGAAAATGATTATGTCATGAACATTGTATTGTAGATTATACTCATCAGCACTAATGCTTGAATGTATGTTCCAGTATTGGTATTTTTGAGAGCAGATCTTGCTGCAGTTATACCGTTACAAGTCATGCATATTTGATATCATCTTTAAGATGATAATTTTCTCATATAACAAATCGTATATTTCATGTAAATTAATATAAAATGTTTTATCTCAAGGCAGTATGCCTCCTTTGCTGACTATATAATAATGATGACTCTAGTAATAGAGGGATCTAATGTAGTATTTGTCACAATTTACTTATAAGTCTATACTTTTTCTTTTGAATTAACGTCTTTTATTAGTCCATTTGTAAAATAATTGGGTTTTGGAAAACACAAAAATGCGACGAATATAATACTTCATGCTAAACATATTGACAAAGATTCTTAATATAATTTTACATAACAACAAGATGGACTTTCTTTAAAAAAATAAACCGAAACTAAAATCATTATACATGTGCTTCCAACTTTAACGGATATTAATTCATTAAAGGGGTAGTTTAGTTTTGGTAAGGCTGAACTTTAGTAGTCAAAACCTGCACAGTAACATTATAAACTAATAGTTATAACTCCACCATGCTCAAAACGTATACAAAATGACAAACGACTAAGTAAAACGCCTGTAATCATTCAAAAAGAGCCATTAAAACACAAGAGGGCGCTTTTTAAAAAGGCATTGGTTTCAACCATTTTTCATACAAAATTATGCATGTGATGTTTTATTGATATAATGATTACATAGAGAGATCATCAACAACGATTTAAAAAACGCTTTTTGAAAATTTTTGAAAAAGTCCAAGCATTTTTTAATTTTTTCTAAAAATCATCTAATTATTTGGGCCCCAAATAATTATAAGATCATATATATTTATTGATATTTCAGCCGTTTCTGGGTCGATTTTGACCAAATAAAGTTTATTCTGCCATTAAAATTGCATGTTCTCTCAAATTCGACTCTCAGTTTTTCATTACCTCACAAAAAAATTGTGATGTGCAGCGCCCTCTCTACCAAAACTAAACTACCCCTTTAATTCATAATAGACAATGTATTCGCAATAACTGTACTACTTAATGAATTACCTTATTAAAATTGCATGTCTAAAATCAATTTTACTCGAAAAGTACCATGATATTTCTAAATGTGTATAAGGCGTAAGTAATTAACATTGTGTTCGCGTGTATGTGTGCATGTTTGTGTGATGTATTTGTGGTATTGTGTGCGTGTATGCTGACTATATGTGTGCTGTATATACGTGTATGTAATGGTGGTGTGTGTGGGTGTGTGTTTGGTTGTGTGTGTGTGTGTGTGTGTGAGCGTATAGAGTTAAATATGTGTATATTTCACGATAGTGTGTATGTGGGCGTGCAGGTGTGTTTGTGTGTCCGTGTATTAGGTGCATACTTGAGTAGATTTGTGTTTATGCAAGTGTGTGTGTGTGTGTGTGTGTGTGTGTGTGTGTAAGTGTGCATGTTCGTGTGTGTGTGTTTTGTATTATTCGAGGGAAACATATAAACGATAACTTCTGAAATATGAAATATATGCAATTTGTCCTCCGTTAAAAAATGGCATATCTCATACAATCCTGATGTTAATGCCTTCGTGTATTATTTATTGTTATTTAACCACAGGTTTACGTCATACTTTTACTACTTATATTTCATATATAGTTGGCTTGCGGTATTTCATATTTCAACAATGTATTTCCTCCTTCTTACATTCGACTGGTATTTATTGTATTATCTCCGTTGTAGTAGTAGGAAACAATATCATAGATGCTAGAGTAACTCCACCCAGTGAAATAGTTACAGAGGGGGTGGGGAGGCCTGGGGGTATGTGGTGCACAGTTCACACTAATTCGGCACAAGCAATACATTACATAATCATGATCGAAATTATGCTGACCCGGTGCCAATACAAATTATATTTCGGCCACCAAATTTCATTGGCCCGAAAGGGCGAGGAAAAAATACATAATTTGTTACGATTTGTTTTCTTTGTTTGGGACCATCAGATTCAGATTTCGGGTCACTACAACTCGACAAATCTTGTTTTTACTTGCCCGACCGGGCCATTTAGCATAAAAGTTAATTGCATAACAATTATTATAAACAAACAAACATTTAACAAAATACTCCGAGTATGTCCCTGAATAAGTGGCTTATTCTCCCCGTCATTGTGTTCATAAAACATGTATATTGTTGTTATCTCATATCTCCACAGGGTATTGTGTGAACATTTTAAGTCAAATGGACATTGCATGGCCAAGTAATGAGCGAAAATGCAAAGTGATATTCACTAACTCACTGCACTCACTTTGTACACGGTTTCAAAACTCCACGGGAGTTTTTCTTAGCTGAATACTTCGATCGTACATATCTTTGTAACGAAAGGGAAATTTGAAAAAACCGAAACCGGTCCCATGATTGTATTGTTAATATGAATACAACAAGATATGAGGGAACCGCTATAATTAATTTTTTATTTTGAGGATTTGGACAATGTTACTAAGTCCTGTTAATCATTCTAGCCATGACAAGAGAATACTTTAGCAAATGTGATATCATTCATACAAATCTGTATTAAAGCATACTAAAGTGGGAAGGGTAGAAAAAATACTTTATATAAAGCATAAGCCCCCTTGTATAACAAACTATAACAAAAGTTGATTATACCCAAAGTCGGTTTGTATTGGACATGAAAAGTAACTTCAGAGACAATGGGAAGCGGTTCAATACGGTATGTTTGTTTAACATTTTCGCAATACATTTTAAATGTAATTATTTAGCTATTTTGGGTAAATGAAAATGAAACCATTTATGATGAGCATGGCATTGGATCAACCGGGAAGTGATTAATTGTTAACCAACCGATTTACGAATAGCTCTGTTCCCTATTTCTTTTCAAAGTAACTCGCATGCATGTTATTTATGTTGTACGATGTTTAATGATGCTGCCTATTATACGTATGAATATATCTAGTATATTTATTCTTTAATATGTAATTTATACTTGATGTTTACATGTATATTGCTGTATTTTAACCATTATGATGCATTTTACCTTGTAAATGTCCATGCAATTCAGCTTCGGCTGCAAGAACGTCATTTTGAATAAAGCCTTATTAAATTGAATTGAATTGAAAAGTGATGGTTGCAAAAAAGAAAAAACATATAATTCAAGAGGGAACGGCTGAGAGAGAGAGGGGGAGATATACAGGATCAGATTGAGGAGGGGGGACGGGAAGGAGCCATTACACCCCTTTAGCATGTTCAGGGCCCCGTTGCAGAAAGACGGGCTTGCAATCAATTGTAAATTTACAATCAATTGCACGACAGCAAGTCAGATCATGTGACCTATAATGCGCAAATCTGATTGGTTCAATAAGTATACATTTTAACTTGCGAAAACTTTATTACCGATTGCAATTCTTTCTGCAAAAGGGCCCTAGACTGGTCCAGAAAATACTCGGGCAGGGGTCTATGGAGAATACATGTTATATCAAAACCAATCAGTTTTGAAAGGGTTAAATTAATGTGCGAGGAGGAGAGGAGAAGGGTGAGGGGGCGAGATAGCAGATGTTATGACAAATATATTGATAAATATTCTACATATTAATTGCAAAATGGAAACCACAATTTGGCACGGACCTAGTTTAGTATTACATTATTTAGATGATTTCTTTATGATGTCAACAAAAATGTGACCGGCTATATCAAAGCCCTGCACTTTCGGTAATTCATGTTTTGAAAGAATTGGCATTTTAAGTTCACATAATGTGTGTAAAAGACTTATGATTGTACAATTAAAACAATCATATCTTCGTCGATTATTGACCAATTTGTTAGAACAAAGCATCAAATGAAAGCTTGTGATGAGGCCTTTCTAATGGTATGACAATATACATTTAGGTTTTTACCGACAAATGCAGGGTTTTGCTAAAGCCGGTCATATATGAACATATAATTGGAATCTACATAGCAATTTAATTTCAATCATAATGGTTCAAATAGTATTGTAAAATAGGTCTTTGCATATATGTTGCTAGGATTTCAAGCATCTCGTGTAGGAAGGGGGCGAAGGAGAGAATGGGAGGGGCCATGGGAGAAATGGGGAGTGGGACGACGGATGTTGGGAGAGCAGAGGGGCGAGGGGTCGAGAAAGCGGGAAATGTGCGTGGGGCGGGAGAGGGTGGGGGGGGGGGGGGGGGTTAAAAGGAGTGAGACTGGGAGTTAACAGGTACAAAAGTAAAGAGATGTCAATAAAGTCTATATATGCCTGTTTTTTTCTGTGTATGTGTATATATGTGACTTTGCATCAATGGATTTTAAAAAGAAATTTTTTTCAGTGCATACCTTTTATTTTCCCCAAGGCACAAATTACATTTTTGTTGTTGCATTCTTTGTAACTTAGATACAATTGATTATTCCGAAATAGCAATCCATGTACGGACATATTTTTTCCGATCAAAGTGGATATAATTTCCCCGCAGTTACAAGGAGGAAGTGACCAAACAATAATACAGGCAAAGACTTCAATAACTTTACAAAACATAAGCTAAATCAAATAGCAAAGGAAATCCTGCATGAAATAAGAGCTGTGTTGTAAAACAATAATATGCATACTAAACCATTAAGGTTAACTCAGTTCAATTTATTTCACACAAACAACAGAAATAGTATATTCGACATATAACAAAGCATGATAACCCTACTGGAAAGAATACTGAACACAGTGTGCCACAGTGTGAACATAGTTTGCCATAGTGTGAATACAGTGTGTCACAGTGTGCAACAGTGTGGCAACAAGTGTTCACAATGTGGCAAACTGTGAAACAGTGTGTTCACACTGTGGCAAACTGTGTTCGCACTATAGTACACTGTGTTCACACTGTGGCACACTGGTGGCACACTGTGAAACACTGTGTTCACACTGTGGCACACTGTTTTTGCACTATGGTACACTGTGACACACTGTATTCACACTGTGGGACACTATGGTAACACAGTGTACCATAGTGCAAACACAGTGTGCCACAGTGTGAACACAGTGTTTCACAGTGTGTCACACAGTGTGCCACAGTGTGAACACAGTGTACCATAGTGCAAACACAGTGTGCCACAGTGTGAACACACTGTTTCACAGTTTGCCACATTGTGAACACTTGTTGCCACATTGTGAACACACCGTGAACACAGCTTGACAAAAATGTGTTGCCCATGTTAAATGGAGCGAGTTAACACTCATCACACTATGAGCACACTATGATCACACTAGCTGTGGCATACTGTTTTTTCACAATGTGGAACGTTTAGTTTTACGTGCCAGTTTAACATTAATTTATTTTAACCGAATTCCACGGTCGGAAAGTATGCTGTTAATCAGAAAAAAAATGGTTTCTTTCTTTTTAAATGTTACGATATGATTTATGGACCTCGTCTGTTTAGCAAAAAGGAATGATTTTGTTAGTGATGATAGTCAACTCAATTATTGGTCGGCATTTATCCCTACACACATAGGGGAGGTGGCCGACATGTGACATGTGGCAGATACTAGTGAGTTTCTGTCTTCCTAGCTAGCAACTAAAATAATGTCCTCTTAGAACAAACTTGGGTGTTTGATTGATAAGAAGATAATAATACATGTACAACAATATATTATAATCATTTTTCATATATTTGGTGTTGAAAAAGGAAGTATTCATGATACGTACGTGCAGTTCCCTATTGCTTTATGCCTCAGGTTTGGTATCATTCGATGAACATTTCGAACTGGATTTTCAAGCTTCTGTTGCATTTGTGAAAATGAAGCAAACTACTGAATAAAAGATAGCAGAGAAGAATAATAAGTTCAATTTTCATATAAAGAAATTGACTTTTACTGTTCATAAGGTCTTTGAGATATTTTATGCCCCAAAATGAGTAATTATTACTATTTATTTTTGTATAGAGCGACACACTTGTAGTGTGTAGCTTTGTTTTTTGCTTTAAAGGCATTGTAAATATTTAGTTTTGAAATCATTTGATCATATCGAAAACAAAACTAATCTTAACATAGAACTAAGCAACAGACCGCTTTGGTAAGCTTGCCGGACTTAGTTACTATTGTTAAGCCTGACGACGGGGAGTCTGACGTCTTGCGCATTTTATTTGCATACATTACCGAAGCGGTCTACTGAAAAGCAGTGTTTTATAAATACCAGCTTCCGGACTAGTAAAAGGGTTAATAGCAAAGTAATTCAAAACTTCTCCGTTGACGAGCCAGCAAATACAGCAAACATGAAAACACTACATATTTCATTTTTTAATACAATATTTCCCCTCTTTTTTCCATTTATCTTTCTCTCTCCCCCTCTCTCTCTCTGCATATTATCCACCCCCTCTCTCTCTCTCTCACTCTTTCCTTTTTCTAATTTTCTCTCACTGTCTCACGCTTTTGTTTGTTTCTTTTGAACCCGGATGAGATGACGTCGTGCATTGATAGTGGCGTAGATTTCAAGTTTATTGTGTATTTTGTTTTATTTTCGATTCAAAAAGAGCAAAGAAAATGGGATTCCAACGGGATTTGAACCCGAGACCTCCAGATTGCCAGACCGGTGTTCTTACCGACTGAGCTATAGAAGACCCTAGTGAGAAGACCCTAGTGCGGTGTTCGTCTTTGAAACCCCTTAATTTTCATTGTTCGTGTGGTCAGAAACTATGATAAACCTGACATAGACCCAAAAGATATACATTCACTTGGGGATATAATGCGACGGATCACCGAGTTGATTTCTTTCCTTCGGGTTTATGTCAGGTTTATAATAGCTTCTGACCACACGAGCAATGAAAAGGGGGTTTCAGGGACAGTTCTGGTTAGTTTCTTTATAATTATGTTTGAATTTGTTTTATTTTCAACATAAACTACATATGATTTATAATAAACAATCTCAAACAAACACATAACTAAAAAACACAAAGTACAATAGATATAATACAATAATATATGCAATTTATTGATAACTTTAAAACATAATAATGATTTTTCATACCGTATCAAATAATATACTTTCTGCGGAAATGGAGGGATCCACTGAAAAGCATGGTTTGTAAGATGTGGATCCGCTCATTCATTTGCCCCCCTTCACTGCCCCCCCCCCCTACCCCACCATCAGTGAGCCAAAAATAGTAACAAAATCAATCTTCTCCAACAAGTTGCGTCTTGATTTGAAACGGTATTCCCCTTTATGCTCCCCTCTACAGGCCCATAGCCAGGCTTTGTCAAGGGGGTGCCTAATTTGAATAAATCAGGACCCAGACCAATCGTGGCCCGGGATCGAGACCACTGATTTAGATGGCCGAGACTGATAACCAAAAATTTACCTTTCTGAATTTGGAGGGTGTGTACGCACCGAACTACTGCTACAGGCCTGCCTCTATATTATATACACATTTTACCATTGGCGTACCCAGGATGTTTTCAAGGGAAGGGGGGGGGGAGGGTATTTCCTCAGACAAATTTCTGTAAGCGTGTGTGTGTGTGTTTATTATTCGAGGGAAACATTTTAACGATAACTTCTGAAATATGAAATATATGAAATTCTTCCTCTGTTTAAAAATGGCATATCTCATACATTCCTGATGTTAATGCTTCGTGTATTTTTTTTCTTTATTAATCGTTATTTAACCACAGGTTTACGTCATACTTTTACTACTTTTATTATATAGTCGGCTTGCGGTATTACGTATTTCAACAATGTATTTCCTCTTTCTACATTCTAGTAGTATTTATTGCATTATCTCCGTTGTTCTATATTGAGTAGCTGCAGGTAACAATGTCATAGATGCTAGAGTAACTCCACCCAGTGAAAAAGTTACAGAGAGGCGGGGAGGCCTGGGGGTACGTGGTGCACAGTTCACACTAATTCGGCACAAGCAATACATTACATAATCATGAGAGAAATTATGCTGGCCCGGTGCCAATACAAATTATATTTGGGCCACCAAATTTCATTGGCCCGAAAGGGCGAGGAAAAAATACATAATTTGTTACGTTTTGTTTTCTTTGTTTGGGACCATCAGATTCAGATTTCGGGTCACTACAACTCGACAAATCTTGTTTTTACTTGCCCGACCGGGCCATTTAGCATAAAAGTTAATTAAATAACAATTATTATAAACAAACAAACATTAAACAAAATACTCCGAGTATGTCCCTGAATAAGTGGCTTATGATCTCCGTCATTGTGTTCATAAAACGTGTACGAATATTTGTTTGGACATCATTATTGTGCATGTTCGTATTGTTAACGGAACAAAACAAGCTATCTAGTTTTGACAAATATTGCTATATATGAAAATTCAATTTTTTGTATTATTGATACATGTTTTGTTTTATTTTCCGATAATGCAACAAGCTCAACGCCATATAGGTATACAGAGTATCACCTTGTTTGTGGATAAATCAACCAGTTTTTGATTATCATTACGATGAACAAAGTCATAATTATAGCCAAGTATAGATCAACATCAACAGAAGCACTAATAGGTACGCAAATTATATCGTAGCTCAGTTTAAACATTCTAGTCATGAAAAGACAACTTTAGTAAATGTCTCATAATTCATACAAATCCGTATTAAAGCATATTAAAGTGGGAAGGCTAGAAAAAAAACAGACTTTGATATAAAGCAGAAGCCTCCTTGTATAACAAACTATAAAAACAGTTGTTTATTATACCCAAAGTCGGTTTGTATTGGACATGCAAAGTAAACTTCAGAGACAATGGGAAGCGGTTCAATACGGTATGTTTGTTTAACATTTTCGCAATACATTTTAAATGTAATTATTTAGCTATTTTGGGTAAATGATAATGAAACCATTGGCATGATGAGCATGACATTGGATCAACCGGGAAGTGATTAATTGTAAAACCAACCGATTTACGAATAGCTCTATTCCCTATTTTGTTCAAAGTAACTCGCATGCATTTTGTATATTATGTTGTATAATATTTCATGATGCTGCCTATTATACGTATGAATGTATCTAGTATATTTATTCTTTGATATGTAATTTATATTTGATGTTTACATGTATATTGAAGTATTTTAACCATTATGATGCATTCTACCTTGTAAATGACCATGCAATGAGTATACATTTTAACTTGCGCAAACTTTATAACCGATTGCAATTCTTTCTGCAAAAGGGCCCTAGACTGGTCCAGAAAATACTCGGGCAGGGGTCTGTGGAGAATACATGTTATATCAAAACCAATCAGTTTTGAAAGGGTTAAATTAATGTGCGAGGAGGAGAGGAGAATGGTGAGGGGGAGAGACAAATATGTTAATTGCAAAATGGCAACAACAATTTGGCACGGACCTAGTTTAGTATTACATTATTTAGATGATTTCTTTATGATGTCAACAAAAATGTGACCGGCTATAGCAAAGCCCTGCACTTTCGGTAATTCATGCTTTTTAAAGAATTGGCATTTTAAGTTCACATAATGTGTGTAAAAGACTTATGATTGTACAATTAAAACAATCATATCTTCGTCGATTATTGACCAATTTGTTAGAACAAAGCATCAAATGAAAGCTTGTGATGAGGCCTTTCGAATGGTATGACAATATACATTTTGGTTTTTACCGACAAATGCAGGGTTTTGCTAAAGCCGGTCATATATGAACATATAATTGGAATCTACATAGCAATTTAATTTCAATCATAATGGTTCAAATAGTAATGTAAAATAGGTCTTTGCATATATGTTGCTAGGATTTCAAGTATCTCGTGTAGGAAGGGGGCGAAGAAGAGAATGAGAGGGGCCATGGGAGAAATGGGGAGTGGGACGACGGATGTGGGGAGAGCAGAGGGGCGAGGGGTCGAGAAAGCGGGAAATGTGCGTGGGGCGGGGGGGAGGGGGGGGGGGTTAAAAGGAGTGAGACTGGGAGTTAACAGGTAAAAAAGTAAAGAGATGTCAATAAAGTCTATATATGCCTGTTTTTTCTGTGTATGTGTATTTATGTGACTTTGCATCAATGGATTTTAAAAAGAAAATTTTTTCAGTGCATACCTTTTATTTTCCCCAAGGCACAAATGACATTTTTGTTGTTTCATTCTTTGTAACTTAGATACATTTGATTATTCCGAAATAGCAATCCATGTACGGACATATTTTTTCCGATCAAAGTGGATATAATTTCCCCGCAGTTACAAGGAGGAAGTGACCAAACAATAATACAGGCAAAGACTTCAATAACTTTACAAAACATTAGCTAAATCAAATAGCAAATGAAATCCTGCATGAAATAGGAGCTGTGTTGTAAAACAATGCATACTAAACCATTAAGGTTAACTCAGTTCAATTTATTTCACACAAACAACAGAAATAGTATATTCGACATATAACAAAGCATGATAACCCTACTGGAAAGAATACTGAACACAGTGTGCCACAGTGTGAACATAGTTTGCCATAGTGTGAATACAGTGTGTCACAGTGTGCCACAGTGTGGCAACAAGTGTTCACAATGTGGCAAACTGTGAAACAGTGTGTTCACACTGTGGCAAACTGTGTTCGCACTATAGTACACTGTGTTCACCCTGTGTTCACACTGTGGCACACTGTTTTTGCACTATGGTACACTGTGACACACTGTATTCACACTGTGGGACACTATGGTAACACAGTGTACCATAGTGCAAACACAGTGTGCCACAGTGTGAACACAGTGTTTCACAGTGTGTCACACAGTGTGCCACAGTGTGAACACAGTGTACCATAGTGCAAACACAGTGTGCCACAGTGTGAACACACTGTTTCACAGTTTGCCACATTGTGAACACTTGTTGCCACATTGTGTACACACCGTGAACACAGTTTGACAAAAATGTGTTGCCCATGTTAAATGGAGCGAGTTAACACTCATCACACTATGAGCACACTATGATCACACTAGCTGTGGCATACTGTGTTTTCACAATGTGGAACGTTTAGTTTTACGTGCCAGTTTAACATTAATTTATTTTAACCGAATTCCACGGTCGGAAAGTATGCTGCTAATCAGAAAAATAATGTTTTTTTGTTGTTGAAATGTTACGATATGATTTATGGACCTCGTCTGTTTAGCAAAAAGGAATGATTTTGTTAGTGATGATAGTCAACTCAATGATTGGTCGGCATTTATCCCTACACTCATGGGGGAGGACTGGTGGCCGACATGTGACATGTGGCAGATACTAGTGAGTTTCTGTCTTCCTAGCTAGCAACTAAAATAATGTCCTCTTAGAACAAACTTGGGTGTTTGATTGATAAGAATATAATAATACATGTACAACAATATATTATAATCCTTTTTATATATTTGGTGTTAAGAAGGGAAGTATTCATGATACGTGCAGTTCCTGTTTGCTTTTATGCCTCAGGTGAACTGGATTTTCAAGCTTCTGTTGCATTTGTGAAAATGAAGCAAAATATTGAATAAAAGATAGCAGAGAAGAATAATGAGTTCAATTTTCATATAAAGAAAAGGACTTTTACTGTTCATAAGGTCTTTGAAATACTCTTGGGCAATATTGAATGCCCCAACATTAGTAATTATTACTATTTCGTTTTGTATAGAGCGACACATTTGTAGTGTGTAGCTTTTTTTTGCTTTAAAGGCATTGTAAATATTTAGATTTTAACTCATATAATCATATCGAAAACAAAACTAATCTTAAAATAGGACTAGGCAACAGACCGCTTCGGTAATGTATGCAAATAATATGCGTATGACGTCAGACTCCCCCTCGTCAACCTTAACATAAGTAACCATGTCCGACAAGCTAGCTTGCCGGACTTTGTTACTATTGTTGAGCTTGACTACGGGAAGTCTGACGTCATGCGCATATTATTTGCATACATTACCAAAGCGGTCTATTGAAAAGCAGTGTTTTATAACTACCAGCTTCCGGACTAGTAAAAGGGTTAATAGCAACGTAATTCAAAACTTCTCTGTTGACGAGCCACCAAATACAGCGAACATGAAAACACTCTTACTATATATTTCATTTTTATAAACAATATTTTCCCTCTCTCTTCCCCTTTCTCTCTCGCTATCTCCGTCACTCGCCCATTTATCATCTCCCTCCCTCTCTCTTCCCCTTTCTCTCTCGATATCTCCGTCACTTGCCCATTTATCATTCTCTCTCTCTCTCTCTCTCTCACTCTTTCCTTTTACTCATTTTCTCTCACTGTCTCTCGCTTTTGTTTGTTTCTTTTGAACCCGGATGAGATGACGTCGTGCATTGATAGTGGTGTAGATTTCAAGTTTATTGTGTATTTTGTTTTATTTTCGATTGAAAAAGAGCAAAGAAAATGGGATTCCAACGGGATTTGAACCCGAGACCTCCAGATTGCCAGACCGGTGTTCTTACCGACTGAGCTATAGAAAACCCTAGTGCGGTGTTCGTCCTTGAAACCCCTTAATTGTCATTGTTCTTGTGGTCAGAAACTATGATAAACCTGACATAGACCCAAAAGATATACATTCACTTGGGGATATAATGCGACGGATCACCGAGTTGATTTCTATCCTTCGGGTTTATGTCAGGCTTATAATAGCGTCTGACCACACGAGCATTGAAAACGGGGTTTCAGGGACGGTTTTGGTCAGTTTCTTTATAATTATGTTTGAATTTGTTTTATTTTCAACATAAACCTACATATGATTTATAATAAACAATATCAAGCAAACACATAATTAAAGAACACAAAGTACAATTGATATAATACAATAAAATATGAAATGTATTGATAACTTTAAAACATAACAATGATTTTTCATACCGTATCAAATAATATACTTTCTACGGAAATGGAGGGATCTACTGAAAAGCATGGCTTGTAAAATGTGGATCCGTATGGGGATGGTTGTCCTTCCCCTCATTCATCCCCCCCCCCCCCTTGTCCGTAGAAAATGTTCGAGGCCGAGACTAGGACCGGTCAAATATGTTTGGAGGCCGAGCCATTAGTTAATAATCCAATAAGAGAGGGGGGGGGGGGGGGGGGTGTGCGTCGCAAATCTTCGGAGCGGAGACCAAGAATGTTCAACATTTTCGAGGCCGAGACCATCGGCAATGATGGTCGAGACCGCTTAAATGTGTTCTCGAGACAAGCTACAAGTTGTTAAGGAGGTGGGGGGGGGGGTTCAACCCCCCAAAACAGTTATTTTTTGGTAAAGGGGGGGGGGGGTTGAACCGCTCAACCCCCCCCCCCCCCATCTGTGCCCCCTTTATGCCGCGATATAGGTCCCGGTTCCGCCCCTATACATATGTGACGCGTACGATGACAGGGTGCATTACTGCACAAACCCACACAGAACTACCCGACATATCAACCCGCACGTTCTACTGGCTGACTAAACATGCTAAATAGTCTCAAAGTGGATCCTGCTTGTATACGTACATTATACACATTTGTCGTAATAAAGAGAGAGATAGATCAGAAAGGGTGGAAATACCATAGTTCCTGCGACACGCTCCGAGTTCCCACTGCCGGGTCTAGTCCAGTACTAAACATACTCTGACCGTGGAACGGTGGGGTGATCAAATCAGGACAATAATTTCTACTGGAATATAGTCAAAATGGATATGATTTCATGGTTTATCGTATTTTCGGTGAGTATATCATTCATTTTAATTCATAATTACGATATTTTGATGATTTCGTTTGTACATGACTGTGTTATGCAGTTGTATACACATTCGAAACACTTGGCAGGTAAATTCAATTACATTGGTCCAGTCCAGAATCGGAGATTTACAAGTTTTCAGGTTATTATACTTAATAAAAGAATGACAAACTTAAGACTCAATATACTTGTATTCCAACCAGGAATGAGTTTACATTTTGTGCATTCCACTCTCTTGTCCATCGATCGATCATCATACATCAACACATAGAATCCGCACTGTGAAAAAAAGGAGTAAATTTACGTTGGTAATTTTTTCGTTGGGTAATATAAACGTTGGTAACTGTTTTGTTGGGCATTATTTGACCAATACTTAAGCAAATTTTTACTCTGCCGCTGCCCAAATGGGATGTCGATTTGTTGGGCAAGTAATTGCCTTGCTGAGTGTTAATGTGTATCCGTGCGTGCCACTGTGAAAAAAGATTAAATTTACGTTGGTAATTTTTTAGTTGGGTAATATGTACGTTGGTAACTGTTTTGATGGGCAGTATTACCAATACTTAAAGTGATACAAGTAAAGTGTCTAATTCCACGAAAAATACTTGGAGCTTCCTCGTTTCTCTTCTGCCGTGTTGTTTAGCTTATGGTAAGAGAAGAATAACATAGGGTTAGATTTTTTCCAATGTCCCTTTAGTATGAAGATATTTATCATTGAAAATCATTATTTCAAAAGTGTTGCTAACGCTTTTGATAAAAAGTACAATTGCCGTAGCTGAACACGTCCGGCCAGCGCGCGTGGGAAACCTTCCCGACCCGACGTGTTGAGCCGAGCGCGCGCACATTCCATGAATTCCGTACCGTGTGTATACACGGGTGCGGATATCGTCAAGATCAAACGGCTGATTATTACTGCGACAAATCTACGGCAGGCCATCAGTATTCGGTGATAAAATATGAACTCAATATTCGTTTTTTCACTAGGTAAACAGTGTTCGTTTTCTTTCAAACTTTCACAAATCTTTCGATTGTATTTTTCAATGATATTGATATAGGATTGAAGTCTCAAATGTCATTTTGTGCAATATCTGACACTTTACAGGGATCACTTTAAGCAAAAATTTACTCTGCTGCTGCCTAAATACAGATGTCCAATTGTTGGGCAAGTAATTGCCTTGCTGAGTGGTAAACTGTATCCGTGCATGCCACTGTGAAAAAAGGAGTAAATTTAAGTTGGCAATTGTTTAGTTGGGTAATATATACGTTGGTAACTGTTCTGTTGGGCATTATTTGACCAACACTTAAGCACATTTTTACTCTGCCGTTGCCCAAATACAGATGTCCATTTGTAGGGCAAGTAATTACCCTGCTGAGTGGTAAACTGTATACGTGCGCGCCACTCTGGAAAAAAGGAGTAAACTTACGTTGGTAATTGTTTTGTTTGGTAATATATACGTTGGTATCTGTTTTGTTGTCTGGGCATTATTTGACCAATACTTAGGCAAATTTTTACTCTGCCGCTGCCAAAATACAGATTTCTAATTGTTGGGCAAGTAATTGCCCTACTGAGTGGTAATCTGTATACGTGCGTGCCCCTGTGATTTCAACAAAAAATCACAAAATGTGAACATATATTAATGTTGAAGTAAAATTATTTCTGTATAATGACAGAAAGATTGCCTAGGTAAGGTAGTTATGTCCTTCTTAAATGGACACTATACGTACTACCAGCACAATCATTCACTGGACTGTTAGGGTCACGTACATGAATATAGGATTCCCTATTCATCGAATCAATGTTGTTTAAGTCCTTGAAGTTTGACTGGTAGTTTGATATTTAACGACTGTAAAACGAAAGAAAAGTACACCGACTCATTGGTCCGGTGTAGATTGATAGCTTGTATATGTTAATGTTTGCATTGAAAGGGACTAATAAACAAGCATTATTACATTTTACAAAAACAGTTTGTGGGTACCACCACCCACAAACAAAATTTATACATAAAAGGTAACATCTTAAGTAGTCCATTCCGTCAACGAGTTCAGAAAAAAATATATAATTGGAAAACGCGTCACCATTCTAAAGCATGCTTTCATGGGTCTGCATGGCATGTACGAAAACTACGTTTATCCAGAGCGAACGAATCGTCCGGGATTATATTGTCTCCAAACGTACTCGTGAATTGCATTGGCGCACTCGCAAATGTTTGGCGCGGACAGAACCATGACATAATAATGGTTCCGTAAGGGGAAGTAATTAATCGCATTGTTTATGGTAAACAACCCTTTGCAAAATGTTGGGTATCTATTTGATATCACAAAACGGTACAAAATTATTGGAGCTTCCACACTTCTCTTCTACAGTGTTGTTTGGCTTATGGTATACGAGAATAATACAATAGGATTATATTTGTTTAAATGCTCCTTTAGTATGACCATATGTATCATTGATAATCATTCAACTTAAGAGCGTTAATGAACGGTCATAAACCTCATACACGTTATACAGTAATTCGTTGTAAAAGCTGACACAAATTTTTGCTTTTTTAACCAGGAAAGCAGGGTTTTTTTTTCAATGAAACTTTGACACATCATTCGGACATATCTTACAATGATTTCGGTATAGGTTTGAAGTCTCAAATGTAATTTTGGGCAATATCTGACACTTTACAGGTGCACCTTAAATGATGTGCTGTTCTTTGCCTGGTGGTCCCCTAGCTTTGACCATTTCAGGTCTTGTCCTTCAGGACTGGTCTTAACAAACTCGTGCTGAAATCTTTGCACATAAAGCATGGAGACTGTATGTTTAACCAAAATCAAACAGTCTTGGGCCGTATATAGTCATGATAATCGTATTATAAGACCATATTCATGATAATTACTGATCGATGGTAACAATAGGAACAAGGGCTCAACCGGATTCGGGAAATAGACAAAGAGGGCGGAAGATTTCACAAAAAAGCAGCATTTTCTTCTTCTCCATCTTCTCCTTCTTCTCCTTCAAATAAAGTGCAGCTTCAAAAGTTCATTAGGATAAACTTCCCCAATCCCAACTTACACTTACCCGAGACCTCCGGATTGCCAGACCGGTGTTCTTACCGACTGAGCTATATAAAACCCTAGTGCGGTGTTCGTCCTTGAAACCCCTTAATTGTCATTGTTCGTGTGGTCAGAAACTATGATAAACCTGACATAGACCCAAAAGATATAAATTAACTTGGGGATAGAATGCGACGGATCACCGAGTTGATTTCTATCCTTCGGGTTTACGTCAGGTTTATATTTGCTTCTGACCACACGAGCAATGAAAAGGGGGTTTCACGGACGGTTCTGGTCAGTTTCTTTATAATTATGTTTGAATTTGTTTTATTCTCAACATAAGCCTACATATGATTTATAATAAATAATATCAAACAAACACATAATTAAAGAACACAAAGTACAATTGATATAATACAATCATATATGACATTTAGTTAATAATCCAATAAGAGGGGGGAGGGGGGGGGGGGGGGGTGTACGTCCCAAATTTTCGGAGCGAAGACCAAGAGTTTTCGCAATTTTCGAGGCCGAGACCATCGATAATGATGGTCGAGACCGTTTAAATGTGTTCTCGAGACAAGCTACAAGTTGTTAAGGGGGTGGGGGGGGGGGGGGGGTTCAAACCCTCCAAAACAAGTTTTCAGGTTATTATACTTAATACAAAATTCACAAACTTAACCCTAAAAAGCCCGGGCTATTTGAGGTCTTCAGCAGGCCGGGGGGGGGGGGGGCATTATAGCCCCCCCCCCCCCCCCCCTCTAAGATCTCGGCCGCAGAGCGGCCGATTGCCGTGAAAAATTGCACGCATGATAAGTGAAGTGTATAGAATACAATGGTAATTTTAATTTTTTGAAAAATTCATTTATTTGCATATTTATGATAATTTATGCAAATAAGGTCATAAAATTCATATTTTTACCCATAAATCTTATATTCTTCATAATTACACTCTGGTTTTCACTACATAGATTCTTTAGAGCATTTGGAATAATAATACGACAACAACATTTGGAAGAGCCAGGTTCTTCCTTATGTTTTCTATTGTTTTTATAATTTCTTATGTATTTCTTTTTTTTTTTAAATTATGTATTTTATTGTTTTTGTTTTTTTATTTCTAACTATAATTCAACTATTTTGAACCCCAAAACAAACATATAAAATGTAAACAAGACCAAATAACCAATGATATACCTCCTTTTACGAAAACTGATATTTCCATATGTTTTGTACATAAATCACGAAATTGAGCAATTTTCGGGCTGACATGCATAAACAAAAGGTCACATGACTTCGTAACGGTAGGTCCGATTTTCAAAATGTTTGTTTTAAAATATGCGCAAGACCTAAAAGAAAAAAAGTCACCAAGCAGTGGCGCGTCATCTTACCGCGTTTTGGAGCAATACAAAAAAACGCGGAGGGGGGGGGGGGCATTATGACCTTTTTAGGGTTAAGACTCAATATACTTGTATTCAAACCAGGAATGATTTCACATTTCGTGCATTCCACTCACTTGTCCGTCGATCGATCATCATACATCAACACATAGAATCCGGAGAGACCAGTGAGTTAGGTAGGCAGGGATAACTAGGCCGGGGTGTTTTACAACGATTCCAAGTCGACCTTAGCACTAACTTATGAAAAGCCATTTGCAGCTTCGGAATCTAACATATTCAAGAACCCAAATGCGAATATTTGAAGCTATCCACACAATTTCACATCAATAACTTAAAGTCGCTTTGATAGAAGAAAATGTTAAATAATTTTTTTCAAAATTGTAGGCCTGTTGAAAGAACTTCTTTAACAATGTTACAACAATGTTACAAAGAAAACCAATGGCTTTCCATAATGTTTAAGTCCAACTTAGTGTTAAGTTCGATTTGGGATCTTTGTGAAACACCACCTGGGGGTGTTTCACAGAGATCCTAAGTTGGACTTAAACATTATGGAAAGCCAATAGTTTCCTTGAAACATTTTTGTAAAAGTTATTTTAAAAGGCTTAAAGTGTTGATTCAAAATGATAGATATTTTCTATTATTAAGGAGATTTCATGTTTTTGATGTAACATTGTGTGGATAGCTTCAAATATTTTCGTTTGAGCTCTTGAATATTATAAATTCCGAAGCTACAAATGGCTTTCCATAATTGTTAAGTCTAACTTAGAGTTAAGTTCAACTTAGGATCTTTGTGAAACACCCCCAGGAGTTATGTAAAGGAAGGGGGCAGTTGTTCTTATGGACGGAGCATCGCCCCCACACAATTACAACCGCTGTGTTACAAATCGAAAAACGGGTGCATGCTTTCGCTTGAGAGAGGTAGCGGCCTTCGCACAAAACATTACATTAATGTTATCATTAAAACAGTCTTAAAAATAAAATAATACGTTACTGATTTGGTATCACGACATACTTTTTTGGGATATGATCACTACAATGATAATCTAACTTGTTAACATAGTTTTTTAGCAGTCAGAAACACAATTATCTCGAATTGGTCAACATTCTTTATTACTTTTTACATAATATAAACTCTTCAATTTCTATCTTTCTTTAGAATTTGGTTCTTCCATATTATGGCCGGATGGGTGGAATGACATTGAACCAATGGATAAGGGGGTAACTTTCCAATTTCCTCTACGAGGGGGGGGGGGGGGAGCAAACATTCCATCAGGGGTGGCAGTCGTACCGTACCCATCCCTCCATTCTCTTTGCTTCGACTTTGCGGCGACCCACATTTCATTCTCATTGACATTGACATTCCACCACTTTCCCCGTCCATTTCTGGTCACTTCTCATAAAATATGTTTTTTTTAATCAACCTGATTTGTGTTACCTGTTTTGAACTACTGTAAGCCCCCCCCCCCCCCCCCCCCCCAACCTTGGCTTGTTTGCCACTCCTTCCTTTCCTGCCCCTGTTTCAGTTATTACTTCCTATCCCGCTTGATTGTATGTGTATACCTGGCGGCGGACGGGGTTAAAGTTAGACCTGAAATTATGGAAATTATCATAATAATACATTTATACAGCGCCTAATACGAATCATCTCTAAGCGCCTTACAGTATTATTACCCTGGTCATCGGATATACAATTGCATTAAACATCATCAAAAGTTCCTAATATCAAGGACATTTCATGATCTTTAAATAAAATTTCTTAAAAGTCTAAAATATTTGAACTTTTGCCAAGGAATTATGTTATATTCCTGGGTAAAAATGGCCTAACAGCCCAACTTAGAATTTAAGATCAACTTGGAATATTTGTAAAACACCCACATGGCCCATATTAATTATACCACATTGCCATCCATAGTAACATTCTCTAAGTATACGTTAGCTGATAGGGCTAAGAAAGCCACACAAAGATTTTGTAACCACTAACTATATTATCTGGTTTATTAGATTTATCAAATTATTACCTTTTAAGCAGTTGGCAACTTAAATAATCATTAGTTGCATACCTAGCCATACTATCACCTCAATACAATTGAAATTGAACTAAGCTAGTTCGATTTAATGAATATGGGTCCATGATATAAACGCGCAGCGGATACATTTCATCCACTTAGCATACACCACCAGATAGTTGCAAATGAATATGCTGGCTAACCGGGCTTTTCCAGCCATATTTCACCATTTGTACATGGTTATCGTTTGGTATGTCATCTATAATTTGAGTGATTTGGAAGCTTTCCAGAACATTCTGTGGCCGTTTCTGAGTTTGACTGTCACGGGACTTTCAGATAGGATGAAGCAGGATGAGGAAACATGATCGGAAATGAAGGAAATCAAACTCTAGTAACACTTTCATAAACTGCACAAACAGTATTGTAAACAGAATGAACGTAGTCTCTTCATATTAACGATGATCTAACAAGATTTCGAATAATGAACTTTATACATATAGTAGCGTCATTAAAATATACTTTCTTCTCAGTAGATATCTTTACAAGACTTGACGTGATGTGGAGTAAAGATGCAAATATGTATGTGACAAGAAACTGCAATAATATATAAACTCGTTACTTACAAGGTTTTTTAAGATTATGTATTGTTATAGTTAGGGTACACTTGAGTATTGGTACTTCCCGAAATGCCCTTGACACTAAATTGGTTGGTTTTAATTCCATTTGAAAGTTCATTGAATAAACCATGTGAAATGAGAATCATTCCCTTTCGAATGCTCTCATAGTTGTAAAATTTGATTTCAAAATATTATATTTATATATCGTCTAGCCAAACGATATTATGACTTAAAAAAAAAAAAACATACACATTTATGCTTATACACTTCTTCTTTTTTTATCAAAAGAGGTTTTTAATAGTTGTTAAAGATATCTCATTATTTTAACAACAAATCACGTGCACAATTTTGTATGAAAAATAGTTAGAGAGCGCCCACTTGAGTTGTAACGGATCTTTTTGAATGATAACCGGGTTTTTACTTAGTTGTTTGTAATTGTTTTTACCTTTCGAGCATTGTGGAGTTATAACTATTAGTTTGTACTGTAATGGTGCAGGTTTTGGTTACTAACATTCAGTTTGACCAAAATTCAACTATGGTTTGTTTCATATGTATCTTATTTTGTGTTTTTGACATGGAAAGTAAATAAACTGAAATGAACATTTAAATGGAACGTCTAGACGCCTACACTATTCTTATGTAAGCAACTATCAGCTGCTCTCTGGTCATGCATATATTTCTATATTATTTGCACATTTCAATAAATGTAACTCAATGCCTTGATGTTAGTTCTTTTTATACATACACGTTCCCATTTATACTTCTGTGTCATTCGAATGCTATTTCATCTCCCCTTTTGTTTTTCATTATTAAATTTTTCCCACTTAAACAGAAACCATCTACTATAAAAACATACATGATATCTTCCCCTGATAGGATAGTACAGTTGCCATTGCATGTTTAATTGATGTTTTAATTGATATTCATATAATGTTATTGACGTGACCTCAATATCATAGCGTTACAACTTGTAAATACTACTTATCCAACGATGGATTTATAGGGTCATCAAAGTAGGGGTGGGGGGAAGGTGGGCGAAGTTTATCATAGGGGGGCCAGGGGGGGGGGGGAGGGGGGTCGTGCAGCCATTTAACTCATAGGGTGTCAATATCACACGTTCGTACCAAACAGTACGCATAATTCCCTTTGAGCTGCTATACCTCTGACTGAAGTTAAAACAAAAATTACGTGTCAGTTAGCTGTCTTGACTTATTTTCCCACTTAGACTACAAGAAAGTCTTCCCCATTCTTCCGTTAGATTCATTACATACTCAAACGATCTTGAAATACCAATGCTAACTTACCTTTCGGTTAATAATATCCATGTCCTCTACTAGCAAAACCATAATGGAAATGCTTAAGCTTATGATTTAGGGGATTAGGATTAGGGTTACGGGGTGGGATACGGGCTAGGGTGGGTTTAGGCTTGGGGTCAAGTTTGGAGTTGGGAGAATATTTCAGGCGTCATGCTGTGAACCAAATGAGACGCAGACCAAATGTGTGTAGACCAAACGAACATAGACCAAATAATTTAACCAATTGCCCATGGGTACTTGGTGGGTGCTGTAATATTGCAAAATCTAGTAGTGAACTGGGTAACTTCGATCCAAGATTTAAAAGCTCGATATGGTGGTCGGTATCATAATAACACTTCCTTAAACAATGGTTCAACTACAAATTTCCATTGCACGTTTATGCTTTTGTTATGACAATAAAGATTAGATCTACATAATTATACCTGCAATTATATTCAGCTAAAACACCTGTATTTAAAGACAGGGCATGTATGCATGTTAGGCACACATTAAAGGGGTAAAGTACACTTTTGGTCAAAGTGAATTTTAGTAACCAAAACCTGCCCCATAATATTAATAAACTAATTGTAATCACTCCGCCATGCTCGAAATGTAAACAAAATTAAAAACGACTAAGTAAAAAGCCTATTATGATTTAAAAAGTGCTGTAAAAGCACAAGAGGGTGCTTTCTAATAACGCATCGGTTAAAAAAATTGTTTAGTGATTTTTTATTGAAATAATGATTAAATAGAAAAATCATCAACAATTATTTAAACCTGTTGTAACATTTTAAAAAAGTGTAAGGATTTGATTTTTTTTTTTTTTTATCATCGAATAAACTTGGGGTCCAAGGTTTATTCAGATCAGATATATATATATTGATATTTTTGCTGTTTCGGATCAAATAAAGTTTATTCTGTCATTAAAATTGTATGCTCTTTCAAATTTTACACTCAGTTTTTCATTACCTTACAACAAAAATTATTTCTTGAAGATTAAGTCAAACATTTACAAAAGAGGTTTTTAAAATAGTTGTTGATGATCTCTCTATTCAATAATTATTTTAAAAAAACATCCGGGCACAATTTTTATTTAAAAATGGTTGAAACCAATTCGCTTTTTTATTAGAGAGCACCCTCTTGTGTTTTTAATGACTATTTCTGAATGATAACTGGCTTTTTATTTCGTCGTTTGTAATTTTGTATACCTTTCCAGCATGGTGGTACTATTATTTGTTAATGTTATGGTGCAGGTTTCGGTTACTAAAGCTCAGCCTTACCAAAACTGTACTACCCCTTTAACATATGTGTACGCATTGTTGGTCATCCTGCGCTACTAATACTGCGCTTTATGTTAGATATCATATTTTAATAATCTTTGTCTTTCAAGCATAACATTCATGCTAATTACGCATCAAATAATTATTGTCTATAAACTCTGCTCCATGGTTGCTTGTGTGCTTTAATATACCGATCAGCACAGCTTGACACACATGCATAGGCAGGGAACATCCAGGTTGCCATGTCCCGTATACATGATATAACTGAACATGAACAAGTTAACTAAAGGGTTAACCGTCTCGGTGGATCAAGGATTGACGATGTATACTTTACAGCGGTCACTCATCATTCCATCATCAATGACGTCATACGAGATCAACGTTATACTATAACTATTAACAATAAACCTTGACCCAAATATTCACAGACAGTTTCCACCTTTTCATCCATAATGTTTGGCTATAAACATATTTGTTTCCGGTTAGTTGACTTTGGTCAACTTTAAAAACCGAAGTGTTGAACAGTAACTCATAACTGTCATGGTACGTCATCAGGATACTAAATATAATTAATTCAGATATCTTTGACCCTCTCGACAAAACCAGGCTTAATTAACAATGTCCACTTTCGCTTATGGTTGTCATATTGTAGTATATTTAGTTATCAACCATGATTAGCAATGTTTATTTGGGAGGGAGTTTTAAGAGTTAGTGTCTTGCGAGGTATTTAAGTCGTAATTGAACTCTTTGAATTCGCACAGGATAAACAAAATAGACTTTGTTTATACAAATCCATAAGTGTATCCCACTGGAATATTATGTGGCTTCCATATTGTGATTGCTCATTTGATTTCAATATATCAACAGGTGTTTTTGTTCTGGTAATCTTCTTATTGAAATTTTCTAAAAAAAATTACATTCAAATTTGATGATAAAAACACTTCGAACTGTAGTTGTCTGAAGGTTGCCCTTTTGCGTTACGGAGGCTATTTTAATAAAACATCCCTCTAAGCTATAATACTGTTAAAGTGATACCTGTAAAGTGTCAGATATTGCACAAAATGACATTTGAGACTTCAATCCTATATCAATATCATTGTAAAATACAATTGAAAGATTTGTGAAAGTTTGAAAGAAAATGAACACTGTTTACCTAGTGAAAAAAAACGAACATTGAGTTCATATTTTATCACCGAATACTGATGGTCTGCCATACATTTGTCACAGTAATAATCAGCCGTTTAAGATATTCGCACCCGTGTATGATTACAGACGTAGTACAGAACAAAGTTCAATCTCCGGAATGTTCCCACGCGTGCTGCACTGCGGACGCGTTTAGCTACAACAATTGTACTTTTTTCAATTGCGTTGATTACGGCTTTTCAAATAATGATTTTCAATGATAATTATCTTCATACTAAAGAGACATTTGAACAAATCAAACCCTATTTTATTCTTCTCTTTACATAAGCTAAACATAACGGTAGAAGAGAAACGAGGAAGCTCCAAGTAATTTTCGTGGATTTGGACAGTTTACATGTATGACTTTAATATATGGGTAAAATAACTTAGTTATATATTTGTGTAATGTTACCGTATAGCTTAGGTAAGTACATTTCAGTTTTACTAGAAATGTACTACTGCTATAAATGGTGAAAAAGAAATCTAGAAATGTGATTTTGCACTGTGTTAAAACAAAACAGGCGTTAGCACACGTATGATTATTGTATTTACCTGAATGACAGTGATCTATAAACACATTTCCTTTAACAGATGAAAACACTCAAAAGAGAGTTTATCATCAGAATACATCCACAAAACCATTTATTTGCCTGCGCGGATTCGATCGCTCCTGTTCTTTTCTTACTTTTATTAAAACAAGTTATACCACAAAGATTTTACACCATATTGCATTATATATACAAAGATTTTGCATCATATTGCATACAGATTTTGCATTATACAGGGTGGCCCCCAAAAAACGGAACGGGGCACTTCTCAAAATATAGTAGCAAAATGAACATTTCAATCGGATAGGGTGTCTTTTCCAATGAACAACGATACCAAGAAAAGTGATTTTGGACGTGTAGTTTTTGGTTTAGGACGCTGCGTGTGAGACCATGTCATGTACCAATTTTTGTCAATTTTTACATAGGCGGCGCCAGTTAATATGCACTCCCTGCCCGTAATACCATTGATCGACCATGCCTATTCTCTGGGCACACGGCCGAGTGCACAATAACAATATAACTATATCAACGCTATGAAAGGCGGTACGTGCGATGTATCAAGCACTGGCTAGTTAAAAATTGACAAAAAAGAGAACCTAACATGGTGTCACTCACAGCGTTCTAAAACAAAAACTACACGACCAAATTGACTGTTCTTGGTGTCGTTGCTCATTTGAAGGTATACCCTATCTGGTACCTTGTAATAGACTCATCCGTAGTAATAGTTATTGTACATTGCTTGTAATTTTCTATATTTTTTTCGTTAGGTTATGTTTTATTATAATTGTAATGATTTAAGCTGAATCATCACATTTTTTACAGCTTAATATAGTGCAATTCTTTGTAGAGTGTATATTATAATCATTTGAATTGTAAAGCGCATTGATACCTTGTATAATGCGCTATATAAAGACCATTATTATTATATCTGTAAAGTAATTATACAATAATACAGTCCTTGTTAGATTGACATAAGTAAGTAACAATCTACCAGCAAAATAATTTACTGGACTGTTTGGGTCACGTACATAAAGAAAGGATCGATGTTGTTTGAGTCCTTGAAATTTGACTGGTAGTTTCAAGTTTAACGACTGTAAAACGAAAGAAAAGTACACCGACTCATTGGTCCGGTTTTGATGGATAGCCTGTATTAATGGTTGATTTCATAGGGACCAAGAAACAAGCATTATTACATTACTACAAACATTCTTAACCATTTCAAGTCTTGTCCTTCAGGACTGGTCCTAAAAAAATAGAGCATAGAGACTGCATGTTTTACCAAAATCAAACATATTAAATATTTAATATATAATCGTGATAATCGTATTATGAGACCATATTCATGATAGATACCGATCGATGGTAGCAACAGGAACAAAGGGCTAAACCAGATCTTGGAAATGGGCAAGGAGGACGGAAGATTCCACACAAAGTAGCGTGTTCTTCTTCTCCATCTTCTCCTTTCAATCAAGTGCAGATTTAAAAGTTCATTTGGATATACTTCCCCAGTCCCAGCTTACCCTTTTAAGGACAAATTGCAATTTATAGATCTAACAATATTGACACCGATACCCTCCACACTCACCACAGTGCACTGAAAACTTAATCAATGTAATTGAGTGTACAACGCCAATGTACTCTATGCAGTACTGTCACTAGATTGTTAGTAAAGACTTTACATATTACTATATTACCACGCGCTCTTATAACCAGATTGCAGACATACACAGATCACATGAGTAGTTAACATTGCATCCTTGCGTATAATGGTCAGAAACTATTCAATTGTTGTAAGTGTCCAATTATTGTAACTATCAGGTCAACAGCCAATGAACATGGAGCATTGAAGCTGTTGCAAACATTTTATAAGACCGGGTCTTCATAGTATACAACGCGCATTCGGCTCGTGTGATAGTCGCAATAACCAGCCGTTCCTGCCATTCAACTGCTAAATTTCGCAGAATGTCAACAAACAGTTATGACAAAATGGACAACATTCTTAGGCATTGATGAATATATAACAAGCAGTTTGCTTCCCTCATGCATCATGCAAGTATACTATGTAGCATTTCGACAACACCTTGCGTCTGAATACCATAAATTAATACTAGTGTGTATACATGGTATGGACCGCCAATAACCGAATGAAACGCAAATAAACAACAAAAGCAACAATTACTACAAAAACAATTGATAAACGAGCCGTGACTTGACCACCGCTCGTGTGATAGTCGTTTTCGCCAGTCGTCCATGCCATACAGATGCAAGACTTGTCCAAAGACTCCAAGTCAGTAAAATGAACTCATCATCAGTCTCACATATGTCCACTGCGGACTTGAGGTCAGGATATGTAGGAAGATGGTCGAATCTCAAGTCGGCCGCTGCTGCGGTTGAACGGCGTGTCTTTACAAAATCCTCTTTATTCCCAATTTACTCTAACAAGTATACTAAACAGTGCGAACTGATATGAGCGGTGTACTACACCATGCTATACGCACAATACATTGTAATGATAATAAACATGATAAAAGCGTAGAATTGCATGAAATGTTAAGCAGGCTATGACTTATGTGTATCCATTAACATGATTTAGACATATACCATACTGGTGGTGGAGACTGATGTTCCCGACAGAAATTGCTGAAATATCTTTAAACATAACTATTTGTAATAATTGTGGGGCCCCACAATTATTCGATAATTTTGAACCAGCCGTAAAAAAAAACAACAACAATACTTCCTCTTTTCAAAAATTTACAAAAGAGGTATTTAAATAATTGTTGAGTATCTCTTCATCTAATCACTATTTCAACAAAATATCAAATCCACAATATTTTATTCAAAATAGTTTAAACCGATAAGTGTTAAGATAGCGCCCTCTTTGAGTTTTAACGGCTCTTTTTGAATGATAACAGGCTCTTTAGTGAGTAATTTGTAATTTTGTATTTCGGGCATGGTGGAGTTATAACTATTAGTTTGTAATGTAATGGTGCAGGTTTTGGTTACTAAAATTCAGTTTGACCAAAACTGTACTCTCTTTACTAAAACTCAACTATCTCTTTAAAATCTGTTATATTATATGACTTAGACCCCGTTTACAGTGCAGGGCCGGGCCGAGACGCGTCTCGGCCCTGCTTAAATTGCGGTACTCGGCCCCCCCCCCCCCCCCCCCAATTTTGGTGCGTTTACAGTGGCGGGGCCTGGCCGCCCTTTCAATATCTTGTCGTAGTGGCGCTCTGCATGTAAACAAACACAGTAAACAAACCATTATTTTGGAGGCACGCCGGGGTCACAGAACAAAGGCGCGTTATTTGCAATGAATTGTTTTCCCAATTTGGTACCGCATTTGGCCCTTCGTGCGTTTACAGTGAGAAAAGCGGGGCCGAGACGCGTCTCGGCCGCGGCCGAGACTACCTCCAGAGCGGGGCCAAATGCGCGGCCACTTTTAGCCCCGCATTTGGCCTTTTGAGCGTTTACAGTGACGAAAAGGCCGGGCCGAGACGCGTCTCGGCCCGGCCTTTTTTTCACTGTAAACGGGGTCTTAGTTTATGTACAAAATTAACAAATCATTACAGATTAAACATCTGAGCGCGGTAAGAAATAGTGGTTTTTCGAAGTGATATGTGACAAGTCATTGTGACGTCATAATATAATCTCTCTTTGGTTGCGCGTAATAATTGTCACATCGCGCGCGTACACACAAACTTTGATTACAAAAATTACTTCCAGCATGAGACATAACACCTGCAATCGATACCATCGCTTTAATTTGTTGCCATAGGTCTGGAAGAAAATTATCCTCCATCGATATATCTCGGCTTTGAGGGTGATACAGTCCGCTCTTGTGTGGAACATCCTGAATTAAATAAAAATCACGTGATCGTGTTTAACCAATCAGTGACTCGTAATTGACTTAGCGATATAACATGACCTACTGTGTTATCTTTTAGTAAAATTACCCTGGACATTGACCAAAAAAAAACAGAATGAAGTCTGAAACTGTACTATTCCACACATAGTAATAGTCCAGCGGCATAGCCCCAATATTAGCCGAATTGTTTACTTTTTTCTAAAAGCATGACATTTGGCACACATGTAGAGTGATGTATTTTAGGCAAATTTGGATATTGAGCCCTCTGGAATTTTGCCCAGGTGAGCCGTGGTGGCCATTAGTATTGAAGTGATAGAGGGTTATGCGAGTTCATGCATCATTATTTTTCTTAGACAAGGCTATTCAGGTGCTAAAAACATTTGACCACAATACAAACATTTTTGTCCAAATTAATCAATATGTCCGCCATTTTTTTGGAATGGCCGCCATTAAAAAAATTGTAAAAATGGAATTTTATTGAATATTTGCGTTATTACGGAATTTTTGTTGCTTAACTATTCTTTTCCATGTTTAAAACATTGGAAAAGAATACAAACAAAATGTCAATAATTATGTTAAAAAACAATAAATATGGCGGCCATTTTAAATAAAAATGGCCCCATTCTGATTCACAGTACATATGGTTTGTGTAAATACATGCGTCATACACTTATTTGGTTTACTAAGAATATCCAAATATTTAGAATGGGGTTGGAATAGTAAGTCTGGGCTACGGGCCTGGTCATTCTGTCTACATCAACTTATTTCAAAAGTTGCGAGGTTATTGCCTTATATGAAAGAAAATGTCATTTAACAGCATGCCTGATCAAATTAGGCTTGAAATCTCTTTTTCGTGGAGTTATAGACCTACAACTAATAAACCGTCGTCCAACGTTTAATTGTGCATTATACATGTATTCACCCGGTGAGAAAGTTCGCACACGGATTCCACGGAAGTACCACATTGCTATGCGTGACCCCTACGTGACCCGCGCTAGCTACGTGACCCGCGCTCAAATAACAACGGCATAAGCGAATACTAAACCAAATAACCAAACCGCGCTTAAACTGACTACATGTAATTATATATTCTTCATTTTTTAGATCTTTTTCCGTGACATACCTTTACAAATGTCGGATTCACAATACCTTTACAAGAATAAGTACAATATTGTTGTAATATTATGCTAAATCAGTTAAACCACTTAATTGACCGATATATAGTTTGATGGAGGAACGCATTCGTTTTTCATACCTAGAATCCAAATTACAGGGCTGTTCGATCTGATTTTTTTTTTTGGTGTGTTGCATTCATCCCCATCCGTCAACTGGAAACTGTTCAGACGTTTTGTAAAAGAGGGCCTGTCATAGGCAGAGTAAGTGCCTTCTCCGGTCCCAGTGATGCAGACATTTCATCCCAGAACTCATCCTCATATAGCAGGCTCTGAGCTACCATCACCGCCAACATAACAACATCGGTACCTCATCAAGTATTTTAGTTTGTTGTAGGATACAGTAATTGACATGCGTGTCAAACTGCAGCAGGGTCCGCTTTTTCCTTGTTGTCAAGGACAAGAAGGTCCTGGCTATCCTCCTCAAAGGGGTTTCTAAGATCTTCGAAGGCCGCAAGTAGTGCCTAAACATCGTTCTCAAATGTTACTTTTGCAAAATCTGGACCAGCCACCATCCAACGTCGCAGAGCATTTGGATCATTTGTCAGGCCTACATCACCTCCATCGCCTTTGATGATAGCATTGTTCTGTTCATGAGCTTGGTCGATGGGGATGGCAGAGAACACCCTCTTTGTCTTCTGGGCAGTAAAGTTTCCTGCGCTGAATTCTTTGTAGACATGTCGATGTTTGCTTGGGGGTCCATCATATCACGGAGGTGAACCAGTATACACCGAGCATAGTTTGTGTGGTCTAGTGCAAAGAACCAGGGAGATCTGTCAGGGCATCCAGGTACAACTCAAAGTTTGCTTCACGGAGTGATTGCACGTACACGAGAATGATCAGTTCCAATGACAAAACTGTTTCCCCAAATTGGAAGTGTAGATAATCATTTTTCTCTCAGGTTGCACCAGGATTCAAAGTCCACAAGCGACCGATCACTGTCAGCATTAATGCGGCAGTACCGGGCATAGGGGCATTGTTGCAGTATGTACAGATTTTGCGTGACATGTGCTGCACATAGGGAGGAATTCACAGTTCCTCCAGTAGTCATCTCAGCATGGACGAGAGCCTAGACACAACCACATCCATTTACCAAGGGTTATGAATTCTGCCATTTTCACATATAGGCCATCAAACATGACAACCATCTGCTCCTCTCCATATTGGTCTGGCCACTTCCATTGTATCTGCTTCGCTAGAGCAAACACGGGCTGGTCGAAGGTCACTACTGGAGTCTGGCCTGGGTTGAGATGCATCACCGGATTGCTAAATACATTCATGGAATGCCTTATCATAGCAACAGTATGGGCACTTCCCTGGAAGAGAGGCAGCAATAGAGTAGGTGTGATTATAGCATGCCAACCAGGTTTCTGTAGTTTGGCATGATATGCTGCCCAACTTCTTCAGCAATTTTGGTAGATTCTGTTTAATCTACAACAATGTTCCTGGTGTGCTCCAACCACTGGTACTCCAGACCTGCCGTTTGTACTTTTCAGAGATGATGTTTGGGATAAAGGCAAGAGAGGTTCGTAGAACCTATGGTGTTGAATCATACATGTTGAATCATAGAACCTATGATGTTTGAGTCAACTGGTGCGGCATGTTGTAAAGTGGCAGTATGTCAACCGTTTTGAACCTGCATTATCTTTTATCGTGACACTATATTGATCTACCCCATCGTCAGGACAGGTGGGATGCTGCAGAAGTGAGATCCCTGTTCCGTTGAATGAATCCTATGCTGTAGTGGCACTGTAGTAGTTTCCATGATCATAACATTCCCTGTCCATACTTTGTAATTCAACTGCCTCTTAGGTCAGCTGCTTTGTTGCCTTACTTCAATTCCCCCCCCCCCCAAAAAAAAAAAAACAAAAAAAAAACAACAACAACAACAAACAAATAACAAACAAGTGAACAAATAAATAACAAAGAAAAAAGCAAACGTAACAATATCAAAAACAACAAAGGAGAGAAAACACACGAACAGATAAACAAACAAAAAGCAAATAAGCAAAACAAAACTTTTGTTTTAATGATTGCGCCACTGATAACAGAGGTAGACAATTGATAGTAGGCAGGTAGGATTCGGAACTACATCAATTCCAAAGGAGAAGGGCCAGAGGAAGAGGAAAAGGAGGGAGGGGAGGGAGAGAAAGTAAGGGAGAAACCAAGATGAAGACACACATGCGAAGATGCTTGAAGACAGACTACTCCCTGCCTGTTGCATGTCTGTTTCTTCCTGTTAGTCTGTGCACTGGCTGGGAATAGACAGATGATGTCATCACGATGGACAATGATGGGGTTAGAGAGAAGGTGAAGGGTGTTTGAGTACACGAACAGAAGAGGAGCACTATTGCCACATTCAATAATCAGTGCTTCCCAGTGGTGTTACGCTATATTAGGATAGAAACAAGGCCAAACATAAGTGGGATCCTTTACAAATTAAGAACCCCCCTGTATATATTTAGTCCGACCACTCTACGACGCTGGAACATATTCCTTCACATTTGGAGTAAATAACGAAACAACAGCATGATATATTGTAAATACGATTGCTTTATTTGGTCTTGAACTAAATAGAACAAATTGAACGCGTTTTATCTGTATCATACGATTCCATGTGGCCCACAAAACAAGAGATGACCGATTCCCTGCCCCCTCCCCAAATCCCTTCCCCCGTTTTCACACCGTCTTTCTGTTAATCACTGCAGCACATACATTATAATGCTAAATATGCGTTCCCATACTATGTCGTACTCTAAATCAAATCTGTCATCCTTATGGATACCACCACCCAAAAGTAATATTCTCATAAATAGAAGGCAACATTTTTAGTAATCAATTCAACCAACAAGTTCAGAAAAACATGTTTCCAGAAAAATTGTATAATAAATTGGAAAACGCATGATCACCATACTAAAGCATGTGTTAATGGGTGTGTAGACGAAGACTCCCCTTTGCCTATGACGAGTGCATCGTCCATGATTCTATTGTCCTCAAACGTACGCGTAAATAGAATTGGCTCGCTCTCAGTCATTTGGCGCATACGGAACCATGAGGCCATATTGGTTCCGTAAGTGGTGGTAATTAATTGTATTGTTGATGAATTACACAACCCTTTGCAAAGTGTTGGGCATCTATTTGATACCACATAACATATACTGTGTGTTGTTCTTTGCCTGGTGGTCCCCATTAAAGCTAACTATATAATAACGTATTTGAGATCGTTGTTTCTCCATAGATGCTACGTGCTAGTCTTGGGACGGGACAGTGTACTCCAGGTAGGCAGAAGTATTTATATGTATATTATAACAATCATAGCAACATCATAAGCTTTGGTATACTTAGCTTCCTTTTTTTTGTGGGGGGGGGGGGCGGGGCGCTTAGGAAAATAAAGTGAGGTAAAAGAGGAAACTATACTATGAAGTCTTAAACTACAGCTGAACGTTTCCTTACACATAAAGATATACGTGTATTATGTAAAATGCAAATGAAACGAATTGGAATGAAAATGCACAGGTACGATACATAATAAGCATTGTATCGTATGTTCTGGTCCCGTTTATAAATTCAAGATCATAATTATGCATTGATTATAATAATATTGATCTACGTTTAAATAACGACAACGTCACGCAACGGGTCAGAATTTTATTGTAAATTGATGAACATGAACATTTGGAAAAATAATATTTTGATTATAATCACAATATATACAACTATAATTCTCACCTAGTTCCACAGCTGTATAATTGTTTAACCGTTTAACGTGACACGAATGTAATGACGTTTCTGATATCATGTTATTCCGTGTTTATTATGTTGTTGTTTTATAGGTGGAACCGCTGTCCCGGGCACCGCATGGAAACAACGATACACATTCTCCTTCATAAAACTGACGGCCAAATTCACACGGTATATTAAGATAACTCCGAGAACTGAAGGTACAATTTGCGTAAACATACCCTGCATGAACTACAGTGTGTGTTGCACGCCTGGAAACGAGGGTATCATCCTGGAAATTTCACCTTGTACACAGGGAACATCTGCCATTGAACTATTTTCTTCCCATGAGATCATAGTGCATGGACTCGTTCTTTACGGTGTGGGCAGGTTGACAGGTGGGTTCCTCGCGTTGCCTCATGAGTATCTTGGGACCGAGTATCTCATCGACTGCTACACGCCTTCGCATTCAAAAGGTACCAAACTTTCACAAAAAAAAACAAAATTCACAATATCAGCGATTGAAAATAATACAACGGTACGTATTTTCTGTGAATCTAACACGTCTGACGATGCATGTAGTGGCAACAAGACAAAATGCGAAATATTACATTCAGGAGAGACCTACCGAGAGGAAAGATCCAAAATCACAGGAATTTATATCCGATCAAATAAACCAGTAGCCGTTGTTGTTGGCAGTGCGGGCGTGTATATTCCTCGATTAGACAACAATATGAACCCTGACAGCCTTGACAGAGGGTTTATCATCGAGCAGCTGCTACCGATGTCAGCATGGGGGACAAGGCATCTGGTTCCACCATTGCAAAACTCTACAAACGGGTGGAATATACGTCTAACTTCCAACAACACTGCCAACGTTGTTGTCCAGGGTGGTGTAGGTTCGTTTCTAGTGAACATTACCGTGGAGGGGAAGGGTTATCATGAAACCAATGTCACTGAAGGATGGCTGAATCAAAGCTACACTATAGTGTCTGATCAACCGATTCAAGTGATGCAGTACATGCGGAGTTCATTAAAAAGGGAGCTGGGGGATGCGAGCATGATGATTGTCCCACCTATCCGTGATTACCATGGCAACTCGACCCTTCAGGTTCGCCAATGGATCGACGAGAAACACTTCGCAGACATCATTGTGTCTGAGGGCAGTAGAGATGGCATACGAATCGCAGGAGAAAACGTCTCAGATTGGTGGTGTCTAAATGTGGCAAGTTGTTCTCAGCAGTACTGTTACACAGTGTCAGGCCTCAGGAACGGGTCGTTCCTATACACACAATCTGACCAATCGGTTCCCTTCTTGCTGAGATACTACGGTCATGATGATAGCACTGGGGCAGCAATGCTGGCAGATATCGCAATACCACATGGTAAGTACAACCAATACCCAGAAAACGTGATACACACATTACATTCACATGTTATGGTAAACGTGTGCACGTTTCTGATTGAACTTTTAAAGTATGATTGTAAGCTATAATATAAAAATGTATTTTGTTAGTTCTATGATGCACATTATTCGTGGGGCGTCGATCACGGGGGGATGAGGGGGGATATATCCCCCCCAATATTTGAGGTGGGGGGATGGCCTGTATTATCATCCCCCCAATATTTGGGAGGGTAAAAAAAAAAAAAAAAAGTATGTAAGTGTGTATGTGACTGATGTGTATAGTTTCGTATATCGTATGTCTTATGTTAGAAAGTCCGTACTCATTCCTCTATAAGCAAAAGAAGTGCGATCCGCCCTTTGGTTTTCTGCAGACTTGATTTAATTAATTGTGTTTATCTATAACACGGTAACTCAGAAACAAGTTTATAAAACGTGAAATTGATGCTCCAGATTGCACAATTTCAAGCCCCAAAATGCAAAAGCTTCCTACCGTTGGAGGGGGGACACCCCCCTCCCACACCCACCCCCCCCCCCCCTAGGCGCGGATCTACGGGGGGGGGGGGGGGTTAGGGGTTTAAGCCCCACCCCCCTTGGGCTGCCAAGTGAAAATGTGATGTGCATAGACAAACGCCATCATGGGTTTAACCCCCCCCCCCCCCTTGGGCTGCCAAGTGAAAATGTCATGTGCATAGAAAAACGCCATCATTGTGTCCAGACCCACACAGTATCCGTATCGTCATTGGGTCAAACCCCCCCCCCCCCCACCCTTAGCAAAATAGCCCCCCAAAAATCGCCTCGCCGCTACGCGGCTCGTGGACGATGCTCCGCATCGTCATTGGGTCAAACTCCCCCCCCCCCCCTTAGCAAAATAGCCACACAAAAAAAATCACCTCGCCGCTACGCGGCTCGTGGACGATGCTCCGCATCGTCATTGGGTCAACCCCCCCCTTAGCAAAATAGCCCCCAAAAAAATCGCCTCGCCGCTTCGCGGCTCGTGGACGATGCTCCGCATCGTCATTGGGTCAAACCCCCCTTAGCAAAAAGCTAGATCCGCCCCTTCCCCCCTCGGTCGCTTCGCTCCCTCGCAATGACTGATCATCCCCCCCCAACCATGAGAAGAAATCGACGCCCA